>JASANB010002928.1:0-158976 GCA_030248155.1 Sabatieria punctata | reverse complement strand
GTCGTAGTTAGAGAACGAAGCAGCGAAACAGTACCGCTTATGCGGCAAACGAAAGCCAATGTCATGGCGATTCGCTTGGCACCAAGCGCAACGTTCTAGCTGCTTTGGATCGCAAGTGACACTCAGTCAAACATGACCTATTGACAGTCCGATTTTGATGGTTGCCCACCCTGCTTCCGAGGGCTGGCTCTGCCGGACCAGGGCACCTAGAGGGCTGTGCTCTTCAGGTTTAGCACAAGTCATCGTTAGGTACAACTTCCCCAAACCGGAGGTCCCAGGCCTGAGTTCGATTTTTCGACTTGCACATAGCTGTGAAGAACAAGGGTCGATTCTCTCGCGAACTGACTCTTAATATTTTGACGGGAAAACACAGAATAAACTGTTAAAATGACCAGTTATCCGGTTTATCGGATCCAGTTAAAAATTTTGATCCGGTCAGGTCCTATACAGCAGCTTTCTGTTATAGGTTACGCGCGTACGGCAAACACTATTTAACGCGACCTACCCTATTACGGTTATTGTTTTTCAAAGCTAAAAATGAACGGTACATTTTACTCTGACAAGTCAACTAAACCAAAGAGCAAACCAAAGAACCAGAAGCAGAACAGAGCCACGTAGTTTAGCACGAATCAGACATAGAAATGCGGTTAAGGAACAGAATGCAACCAAACTAAAAGCTGCGGTCAAAGTAAAGAAAAAACTTTAGACTACGAACATTTCTCTGCACTATTACTGTATGACTGAACTGGAGTCTCTTCATGACAGCAAACAAACACCACTCTTCATTGAGCCACAAACAAACAGAACAGTAAAGAGAACAACTCCTAGGGGGCGTCACCAGCCAGTCTACGGGTACTTTCTAGTAGAGTCCAAAGACTCCACCCATTCCCTGGTTCTGCAGGCTCTGGTCCTTTCTTCCAGCACCTTTAGTAAAGTTTATTGCACACGAACTTGTTAGTAAGAAGAATGTTCAAAATTGGCGACCAGGACAAAGTCAGAGGCTCCAGTGCAAAGCGGTTTGCTGGCAGTGCACTTACGCAAACCGCAATCCTCGATTACTAATTGTTAGTTTATCCTTAAATACGCCCACCGAACGAGCAGCCACCTGCTCTTCCGTTAACAAATTCCAATGGTTGACTACTCTATTTGCAAAGAAATGCTTTTTTACGTTGATACGACTACTCTGGACTTTCATGATCTGTGAATGTCCGCGCGATTTTCGCTGATTTAACTCAAAGAAATCGCTATGGTTTAAATCAATTAGTCTATTTTTTATTTTATAACATAGTATTAAATCTGTTTTTACCCTTCGTTTTTCTAACGTTTCAAGTTTCAGTGTTGTAATACGTTCTAAATATGGCCTCTCTGACCAGCCACATCTATAAAATAATCTCCTTGTAAAATATCTTTGTACCCTTTCAATGGCGTCAATATCTTTACATAGACATGGATTCCAAATAGGTGATCCTGATTCCACTATTGGACGAACATAAGTTTTATAGGCCCTCAGTAAGATATCGCTTTGTCGTGTATGAAACACTCTAAAGATTAAAGCTGATATTTTCATAGCTTTTGCCATACATGTAACAGCTACCCTATTACGGTTATTGTTTTTCAAAGCTAAAAATGAACGGTACATTTTACTCTGACAAGTCAACTAAACCAAAGAGCAAACCAAAGAACCAGAAGCAGAACAGAGCCACGTAGTTTAGCACGAATCAGACATAGAAATGCGGTTAAGGAACAGAATGCAACCAAACTAAAAGCTGCGGTCAAAGTAAAGAAAAAACTTTAGACTACGAACATTTCTCTGCACTATTACTGTATGACTGAACTGGAGTCTCTTCATGACAGCAAACAAACACCACTCTTCATTGAGCCACAAACAAACAGAACAGTAAAGAGAACAACTCCTAGGGGGCGTCACCAGCCAGTCTACGGGTACTTTCTAGTAGAGTCCAAAGACTCCACCCATTCCCTGGTTCTGCAGGCTCTGGTCCTTTCTTCCAGCACCTTCTGGCTACGGTTCCCGCTTTCAGATGGCTTCTTCTCCAGCTCCGACAGAAACCGGTTGCGCTGTCTGAGACGTTTGGCACACAAGTGGTGGTTGTTTAGGAGAAGAACACAGGTCTTGGGGAACCAGCCCACCTGGCCTCCTCCTCCTCCTCTCTCTGCTTTCTCTCCCTCCATCCAGCCTCAACTCAACCCATTACCTATCTACAGTATCACAAGTGGCCTACACTTACTGCACTTGACCTAAGCCTAAACCTGATCGGCCAGTAACATTCATACTGTAACAAGTCATCTGCAAAAGAGGAAAGGGTCTACCGAGTAGAGATATTTCCTTTTTTTGGGTCGGGGGTCCCTAAACTGTCTCCGGGTAAGTGGGTATGAGCGGGTTTGGCCTTTCTATCTAGGGGAGCAACCACCCAAACCCCCTAGTACATGTGCGGCTGCCATAGACAACTCGTAACAGATCCCCTGTCACATGTTACAGATTGTTGACCTTACTAAGCCGAAGCATAACCTTGACATAAACCTAAGCCTTAGCTGATGTAATAAGCCTGACAACAAACTTGACTAAAAAGGCAGTTAGGTCTGGGGAAAGACAAACATCTACATTGTATGTACCATCTTTGTGCTTGCGTTTCACATTAATAATATCTCCAGGACGCAGCTTCAATTCGTTCTCCTTTCTCGGTTGATAGTCATGCATGGCTTTAACTTGAGGACGGTCCCAATGAGGAAACACTTTCTCGTCTGGATTACTCGACTAGAAAAGACCGAATTAGGCCAGCTTTAACTGTGAACTTCACTTGTCGCCCAACACACAGAACATGGATAAAGGGTGTTAGTGGGCAACAGGATGTCTCTAAGAAGAGTGTACCCTTTACTGAAACAAAACGAAGCCCGAAAAAAGATCAAGGTTTCTAGGGTTATCGAATTATAAATCGTCAAATTTCTAAATTCTACAATATCATTCGGTAAAGAATTTCAACCCTCATCGAGAAAAAGTGCTTTCGACAGTCCAAATAGGTTGTAGACTTACCAGTTTCTAGAATAAATATGGTTCTTACTGTCTGATGGACTTCCAAAAACAAAGCTTATATACTTACAGTAGGAGGGGTCATCTCAGTGATCCACTTATCGGCGTTGTTTGCGTGAATGGCCAAGAGCAGCTGGCCCTGTTTGGACCGGCTGTTTTGTAAGAAAGTCACCATGAACAGATGGGCTTTGGCAGAGGGCAGATCGAATGGCAGAGACTTCAAGGCTTCGGCTCGCACTTTCGGACTGTTGGGTTGGAGAGAGCAGAAATCTATGTAGGGCCGGTAGCAGTAGTCCTGCACCAAGTAACACCCGTTTCTACAAAACTCCATTGGCTTGAACAGTCAGAAACCCAACTAAGTGGAGAATTCACAGCATACACCAGGGCTGTTTGTTTTCCGGAAAAAAACTCAAGCCGGTTTTTTCCGGTTTTTTTCCTGTTTTTTTCGGTTTTTTTCCGAAAGTTATTTTCCGAGATGACAGAAAAAAATTTTTAACAATCGCTTTTTATTGCAGAATTCAACGAAATAGCGTGAGTCTTACAAAATGCACTAATTTCATCTTTTAGAGAGTAATTTGATTTTTTAAACAGCAAAAATACAATAATAAAAGTTGCCTGAAAATGGCACCGGTATTTTTTGCGAAAAACAGCTAAGTTATGCCATGGAAATGCTTGTAAGGCCTCTATTAACGTAAATTTGAAGTATTTGCAGCGAGTTTAACCAGTTATTTGGCCTATTTCCTTTAAAAACTTGCTTGAGTTTTTTCCACATTTTAGTTTTTTTCCGAGCCCCTCGGGAAAAAAACGGTATTTTTCCGGAAAAAAACGAAAAAACCGAGGAAAAAACGGACCCAACAGCCCTGACATACACACGAAATCGTCTCGGGGGGGTCCCCATCTGGGGGGGTCTGGCCTAAGTCGGGTGGGGGCAAACCCCCCCAGACCCCCCTGTTACATGTATGGGTCTAAGTCGGGTAGGGAGGGGACTGGCCATACACCCCCCTGTTACATGCTTGCTCACCATCACCATAGTAGTGACGCACTTTTCGGCCTGTGTGACAAGGAGCAAATCGGTGAAAAGCCAGAGGTGCAGCTTGATGTGTCTTCTGCCCAAGTAGCGTAAACACTGTAAAGCACCCTGGCCGGAACTGGGAAGCAGCAGGAGAAACATGTCATCGTGGAGTAGGAGCTCTCGTTCACACTTCAACAACGGCACTTTCTTTATGTTGGCTGGGTAGCGCAGTTTCTGCTCAATCTCAACCAACTGTATCCGCTGCTTCTCTCGACCTTTAGCCACACTGTTGCAGCGATCTGCCAGCTTAAAACAACCAATCTGATAGAATGTTTGCCAGATACAGCCAACTCATCCAGACAGCACCAGCACCTTTGTAGATTGCATGAGTAATGTTGTATTATAATGCAGTCAGGTACTCAACGCCGATTATGGTACTTAGGTAACATACACTGTATCTAACAGTACCTAGGATAGTGGCAACATATATGGTAGCCCCACGTTTGGGGACTGCGGTGCTGCCGTATACAGTACCTTGGCACAGGTATTTGTACCGGTACCATATACTGTATGGTACCACTCCTTTCAGATTTCCCTCAGATTTCATACCATATATGACACCGGCACCATATGGTAGCATTATGGTACCATAATATATACGAAGGTATACTACAGTATATTATAGTGGCTGCGGCACCATATGTACACCACAGTCCCCAAACGTGGGGAACCAACATGGGCCATGGGTAGGGGTACCATATATGGAGGTAGCAGCACAGCACCAGATGGTATACCACAGTTCCCGATACCACTAGCCTAGGTACCGGCAACATATATGGTGCCAGCCAGTACCATAAACGGCATTAAAGTGGCTGACCGTAATAGGTGAATAAGGTACCTCTCTGGCAAGCCTTAAGGCGGAATCGGCTTCGAGGTGTTTGTGGCGGCAATCTTTCATTTGCATCATGATCGCTTCAATCAGTGTGTGGTAACGCATGGCACGTTGGAAAGGCATCATCAGCAAACCGCTCAGTTGCTGTCCTTTGCATCTGTTGTCTGCCTCCAAGTTAATCAGTAGCACATAGAATGGAGCCTGCTTCCTAAAAACCATTCCGTTATCTACTGAATGACTACATGCATGTAACGACAAACAACACAAAGAAAGGTAAACAACATAGTCGACTGAATGAGCACGCACTGAAACATAATTGCGACTGGTCCACATGACAGAGTGAAACATAATTGCGACTGGCCCACATGAACAGAGAAGCCTTTGTGCTTCGTTGGTTATGTTGTAGCGCATGCTCACTCGCCCAGCTTCCTACAGCCAAGCCGACCATTCCAGGTGTAGTTTATCTTGGTGTGATAGACAACAGAAATACATGAGTGATTGAAGCGTCGATATCTGGTTGTAATACATCTGGCAGTACTTGACGTACTGATCAGCGAACTGTTCTGAGCACAAGTGGCGCGTCAGAATCTTGCAGAGGTAGTTGAGCCAGAGATCCTGTTGAAAGTGATCTATCAGCTCCGTCAGCAGTCTGCAGTCATGTACTTCTACATAGCTTTTAGTTCGACGTAGATTGTACCTTGTACTGCTCTCTCGAATCTCCAAAATATTGCCAAACAGATGTTGGTGCTCCTTCTTTCCCAGAATTGAGCTGTCCTCACCTGAACAAATTCAATTCCAAATCAGGTAACCGTGAGACAGCTGCTAGCACAGTTGGTGTAGTGGTTTAGACTGCAAAGCCATTGTGCGCGACATCATGCGTTCATCCTCTCGGCGTGGTAAGTTTCTTGCCGCAAAGAGTTGGTGGTCGGCACAAAGCCCAACCCAGGCCACCAACAGCTGGTGACAGCGAGCAGGTAAATGGGAACCGACTGGAGCTGCCTAAGCTCCTGAAAGCTACAATAGCAAAAACACGTGTTGGGACATATTGAGCCGGGACAAGTACCACTGAGACCCGGCCAGACTGACACCGAGCAGTGCGCCGGCTACTAGCGAAGGCAGCAAAGGAAGGGAAGGATGATATGGGTGTGCATGATGGGTCCGCAGTGTGGCCTAACGCAGGGGTTACAACGGCCCCACCCAGACAATCCATCCATCCATCCACACTCCACAGTCAGGCACCCAACGCCGTTTATGTTTCTGGTACCATATATGTATGGTACCACTACCACTACCTACGGCTATGTTTGCTCATCGAAACCATATGTGGTACCACCACCCACCGCCAGGTCGGTACCATAATACCACTACCATACGGTACGAAATCTGAACGTAGCAGGTACAGGCACCAGTACCAAAGTAAGGGTACCATATTATGGTACCCACATTTATTCTTTTGTTACCATTTGGGCCGAGGGGTATGGGTACCATATACAGTGCCACCACAGTCCCGACCGTGGGGTACCATGTGTTACCACCAGCCTAGGTACCAGCACCATATACGGAGATAAATGCCTGCCTGTAGTACCTGTCAAATGTTTGTTGGCCATGAAATGCGATTCAAGAAGATCAAGAAAATTGAGGTAAGAGGCCTCACTGGACACAACCTCAAACAAGGCCTCTTGTAGTCTCAGTTGCTCTTTTCTGATTCCTCTCAGAAGTCCCGATTCTTTCACAGCTGCCAGTTGACTCCAGAAACTGCGCTGACAGCCATAAGTGCCAGAAGTCAACAACTGCTCTCTGGTTATCTTGGCAGACGCCCCCACCGTTATGCAACCATTGGCAGTGGACGTGGACCAGAAACTCGAATTCTGCAAACTGTTCTTTGCTATGCAAGCCTCAGACAGGGTGTTTACAAAAACGAATCGATTTACAAAAACAAAACCCAGCAGTCAAACAAACCAAAAGGAAATATTCCAAAAAAAAATATCAGCTTACGGCATCGAATAGAAGCCCAAACAAAGATGTTTTATTGCGTTTTTAAGAGGATTAGACTTTGAAGTGCAACAATTTTTTTACCAAATTATTATCTACGATGAAAGTTTCCTCGTTGATCAGTGTTTGGGCTTTGGTTCGTCCAGACTTCAAAAGCTCTCCATTAAAACTCGGTTGGTGAAGTGGCAGCTTCTCAGTGAAACGGTTGCTCTCGACAACAGTGTTAGATGTGAATTCATCTAGAAATGCAAAGATGGCATAAAAACGACTGAGACTGACTGTCCAGCAGGTACATAACTCTGAGTATCAATCTCAGCACTTGTCCGCTTATGCGAAAAATTTTCAGTATGGCTGTGGACAAAGCAAAAATTTCAGAATAGATATGGAGGACAAAGCGACTGCATAGCAAACCGACTTTGTGGACAATAGGCTTGTCCTCACTGCAGACAGTGGACAAAAAATTTTGTCCACGTGGTAAAAATTGGACACTGCATTGTAAACTACGGTCTCTTGGAAGGCTTGTCCACGACTGAACGCAGGGACTGAGGACCCCTTGTACACAGTATGGGCATAGACAAGTCCTTTGTTGTCCACCCGTAGTCCAGTGACACTTGGTGACTGTGGACAAGATTTTGGGACATGCTGTTCAGGTGATCACATGTGATCATGATGATACTCATAGAGTATAGAAATAACTGTCATAACATAAGCTTGAACTAGTTTTTTGGGGGCCTATGTGTGCTGCGACCTACAGGACTGCTGCCACTCAGTATGTTGTGCCCAATAGCAACACGAAAGATTTCAAAAGCCATACATACTCTTTGAATTACCAAAAAACTAGAATTTCCGAGCACCAACCTGGTGCTTCATTAATGAAACCAGCCTTGGTTGGAATTTTCGCACCCGGCTTGCACAAGTCGTACAGTAGCTACATAGTTGTCTTATTAGTTTTTGCCAAGAACTAGAGTCAAGCCGACAAAAAAAAGGAAACGTTTGAGTGAAGGATGGACCACTTATCAAAATCTATACTGTATGTTGAGAAGCAGAAGGTATCAAATTACCATCAGTAGAGTTGCATTCAGGTTCACAGAGAGTAACGTCGGAGAAATCAGAATCAGAGTGTTGGTCGCAAAGCGAGGGTAGGTCTGAGTCGTCAACCAATACATGACAGCTACTGCAGGAATGGACGGAGCCCTCGTAGAACCAGCTGTCAGATTCTTCGGGACCACAGGAGGAGCTGTCGAAGAAGGATGGCACCGGATCGAAATGTGATCGAGCACTACTTTTTCTCCTTTCTTCTGATTGGCCGCTTTTAGCAGCTGAGAAGTTGGTTTGCCAGCGGTTCATCCTGTCTATAGGCAGAGAAACTGTGTACAAAAATATGTAAATTTGTTTTGAATTTAAGCGCATAAACTGCAGGAATGCCGAAAAGAGAATAATCTAGCTAAAAAAGGGAGCTCCCGTAACTCCAAAGCAATTGCACCTGGCCCACTCTTACTCTTACATACAGTTGACTTGGAGAATTGTAGAAAGTCTTGAAAGAATGCAGTAGAGACTAAAACTGAGAAAATTGAGAAGTGAAAAAACCATCAACCAATTTACTGATTCATTTTATTTTTCGATGGACGCCACTAGTAGTGGCTAGTGGCGAGACGGGAAGGAGGTTCGCATTCTTGACATCCAGTGGGCGCCAAATGTACATCAGTCAGGCACTTAACGCCGTTTATGGTGCTGGCGCCATATTGGGTGCCGGTACCATATCTGATATCGGTACTATAAACGGCGGCAAGAGACAAACTGTATTGCGTATTAGCAGCAGACAATGAATTTGATTTGATCCTTTTTGTTTAGCCAGAGAAAATAGTCTGTTATAAGAGATAGAGATAGACACAGAGATTTTATTGGTTCACCAGTAGCAGTACAAAGTACAAAGGAATTGGAGTGGAGACCAGTCAGCAGGTTTGGCTCTGCACCAGTCGGTGGTGCTGCGAGGTGTCGGTGGAGTCAAAGTCGGCCACGATGAGAGTGTTCCGGTCGGACAGTTTGTATCTGATGCGGCGTCCCTGCACACACTCCATCCACTCGCTCCATGGCAGGTCGTCTATCTTTGTCAGCTTCTTCACTCCACGTCCTTTTCGTCCTAGTCCTGTGTAACTGATGTTCTTGCAGCAGGGTTGGTCTTCCTCTTTTCTGCATGACTGGCTGCCATAGATGATACGGTCCACTGAAACACTGTTACCTCTTTGGTCTCTCTCTCTCTCTCTCTCTCTCTCTCTCTCTCTCTCTCTCTCTCTCTCTCTCTCTCTCTCTCTCTCTCTCTCTCTCTCTCTCTCTCTCTCTCTCTCTCTCTCTCTCTCTCTCTCTCTCTCTCTCTCTCTCTCTCTCTCTCTCTCTCTCTCTCTCTCTCTCTCTCTCTCTCTCTCTCTCTCTCTCTCTCTCTCTCTCTCTCTCTCTCTCTCTCGCTCACTATAAACTACATATCACCTCTTTCTTGAAGTATGCGTACCTTTGCGTTTGATTTTGTCCCCTGTGCAGTGGCGCGGTCGTCTGCAGTGGTCGGTGTTCCAGGGGGTCCATGTGACCACACACGACTGATTCTGGAGGGTTGTCTTGAACTTCTTCAATTCCTCTTTGAATGTGCAACGAGCCGCCACCGCTCTCCACACTCCAACCGCAAATAAGGCAGTCAGCCACAGAAACAACACACAAACGAAAATCAGTCCCACTCGATTGCGATGACGTGGTACGTAGTCACTAGTAGTAGTCGACATTGTTTACTCTGCACTGCTAATTTGCATGCTAGGTACAGTATACACACGTACAACGAAATTGCATCTTTCATTGGGTCAACAGAAAACAAAAATGTAGTCTTTGCAAACCGGCGCCCACTTGGTGGACAGAGGATCGGATGCGATGCGAACTTCTTTTGTGCTAAGGAGGAGTGACAGTTCTTTTCAACGTAGCTTTTCAATCGCACGCTTTATGCAAATTTATTCCAACCATTAGGTAAATAGCTGGAAAAGACAGAAATGGCTCTGTCAATTTTGAACAGAATGAAAAGATCTATGGCACTGAAAAAGTGTTGTTTGTTTTACAAGTGATTTTTGCAAGTTTAGTGTCTGAAATTCTAAATTCTAAAACTTTTACCGTATTTCAGCCGATTTGATCAACATTTGCATGCATCTGTAAACAAACGAAAAATCCGGTAAGCTGGCCCTATACTCTACCTCGTATTAAGGTAAACAAAACGTACGATACTTTATTTTACACAAAGCTAAAGCTGGCATGAACAAGTAAATTCAATAAATGACTGCAGCAAAATCTTCTCTTTTCCGCAACAGTTTGCTTTCATTCTTCCAAACAGCCAGTTTAGAATTGAACACCTCCACACTGTCTCCGGCGTCCCATCTTCCATGTCTCTTTTCGCCGCCGATTGCGTAGATCTTCCCGGCCAAGCTAACCATAACAAAGTCATCTCGTCGCAAATTCAAACCAGCAAACGCGTACCATCTGTTCTCCGGGATACTGTACCGCTCACAGATGTTCAGGTCACTGCCACTACTATCTTCGCCACCGCAAACCACTACCGAATCTTGCAACAAAGCGGCGGCGAGTTGGTTTCTGGCGAATTTCATCGGTGCTTTCCGCGCCCATCTGTCCGTCTCTGCGTCGTATTGTTCGATATTCTTCGACGGGCCTGTGTAGCCCTGCCAGCCGCCGATGGTGAAGAAAGTTTTCTTGTAAACAACCGCTGTAGAGGCGTGACTGGCTCTGATCATTGAAGCAACATTGGTAGACCAGCGGTTACTGCGTACGGTGTAAAATTCGCAGGAGTCCAAGTTGTTCATGCCGCTGTCCTGACCGCCGCAGACGAAAAATCGATCGTCGATCACCGCGCCGACCGGCCAATGACGGCGCTTGCTGAGCTCGGGACCACGCCTCCAGACGCCGCTGATTGGATCGTAGATTTCGCTGCTTCTCAGAAACGTGCCTTGTTTGTTGCGACCGGCGGCTATAATTATTTTTGAGTCCAGCACGCCGGCCACTGACCAGCGTCGGCCGGTTAGCAGCTTGGTGTCGAACTGGTTTCTGGTTCGTGAACTTTGACCTGGCCGGTAGGACTCGGTGCTATTGAAAATCTCGGTACCATCCGGCTTTACTATCATTCCGCCCAGTAAAAGCACTTTCTGGGAAAGCTCTGAATTGGAGTCTGAAATTTGTATAGGTACCTTTTTATTACACTGTCAGAAATAACGACTTATGTGGTACTGGTTCAAGCTCAAGTAGGGCCATATATGGTACCCCTTCGATTGAGAGTAGTGTTGGAAAGTCCGGGGTTAAAAAAATAAGTTCAGGTTCAAGTCAAGTCCAACATCGAAATTTCAGGTTCAAGTCCAGGTTCAAGTCCACCATCTAAAAAACCTGGACAATAGGTTCAGGTTCAAGTCCACTGATAATTTCAAGAATTGTTGAAATTTTGCACTGATCGCAACTTTTTCTGAGCTATTTAAGCCTGTCTACTAGTAATGAAAGACGAAAACCACATTTTATGGGGCAGTAGTTTCGTTTTCTCGCATATTCAGTTTGAAAAATCGGTGTAAAAACAAGAAATCATGAAAATGTTGTACAATCCAAGCGAAAATTTGACAAATTTTGCCTAAATTTTCACTCAAATTTTGAACCTATTGAGTGAGTCCAGTAAAACGAAACAGGTTCAAGTCCGGCTGAAATAAAATAGGTTCAGGTTCAGGTTCAAGTCCACAGATTTCAGGTTAAAAACCTATTAATAAGTCCAGGTTCAAGTCGGACTTGCCAACAGTAATTGAGAGCTCAGGTGCATACATGTATTAGGGGGTTTGGGGGGTTACCCCCTGCTGGAAAGACCAAACCCCCTCACCCCTCCCCCCCCCGAGACAGGTTAAAGGACCCCCTCCCCGACCCAAAAATACAAGTACTAGTAGTGGCTCCAGTACTAACAAACTGGCTCAGAAATCATTAATTTTTAGCCTAAAATTCGTTTGAAAAGCCTTGGGGAACCGAAGTTTCGTGTTTCCACTGCTGATATTTAAGAGAAATCGGTGTTTTTGGAAGCCCTTTTTGTCATTTTTTTCTTGTTTTTAGCTCTAAAACGCTATTTGACAGCATAAAATAGCCACTTTTAGCGTCCTTACTGAAAAAACGTGCTAAAAACGTATTTCGAGGCGTTTTCGAGCTTTTTGAAATTTTGGACCCCCCTCTGGGCGAAACCCCCCTCGACCTCCACCTGAGGAACCCCCCCCCCTACCCCCTTCCCCCCAGGTCGGCCCGCAGCTGTTACATGTATGGTCCTGAGCTGTCCGAAAAGACAGTGGAACTCAAAAACAAACAAACTAACTAACTAACTACATACTAACTAACCAACCAACAAAGAACCGGTAAAATATATGGTATCGCTACCATATATGTATATCAATAGCATATATGTCGTTATTTCACGGACTGTTACAAACCCTCTTATTCTGTGGTTTTTTATTACATGACTGTGAAAAAATTATGTAGTTGGTTTGTACATACCTTTTCCTCCTGTACTGAGTAGTACAATGATCAGAATTAGTAGCACCAATGCCAGAAAACTTGAGATCAGTAACGGAATCAGAGCTTTATCCTGAAAGTGTACAAAACACTCAATTGATACTATTATCTCCATTATACCGTGCATACATTGCTTGCTTAATCCTTACCGCGTCATTTCTTATTTTTTACAGTATGTCGAAAAGTTTTTTAGGCTGACAAATCTACACCAACTGTGTCGGCCCCCATGAGCTTATTTATGGAAAAACTCGGTACTATAGATCACTAAGAAAACAAAAATTGGAACTGTACCCGACGTAGTCTTTGAGGAAATTCCAACCTTTGGTAGGAAACAGTGGACATTTCGGCTTAGCCTAAGCGGTTATAATTGGACAAACAAGCTGTAGTGTGGGTGCATGTTTACAGCGAAAGTGCGGCTAAAATTTCATCGTGCTATGCCGAAACTAGTACCTAACCTACACACATGCACGTATAACCTTGACACACTGACTCCCCGAGATCGGGTTAATTGACTTAGGCCACAGCAATTTATTGCACAAACAAACTCAAGTGTACAAATACAAATTGCCCTCAATTTTGTGACAGCCAATAAAGCCAATTTCATCTCGGATCATATTATTGAAAGGCCACGAATCCCACACCCTCTTGGGAATTGGCTTTCTGTCCTTAAAATTTCGCTTATTCCGGTAATTACGCTCCTTCCTTCGCATAGCTTGAACCAGTCGATTGACTTCGTTATTGAAAATGCGAATCGTAGCATAGATCGGAACTTTTCTCACGATGTTGCCGCGACCCTGAAACTCTGGCAACTTCGAGAATTTTATATAAAATTCAAATTTCCCGCTCACTCACATCATTCACGTCGGTTTCGGTCAATCCTTGAGATTCGAGAAACTGCTTCCTAGAAGGGAGACAAAAGTGCAGTCTAATATCTTTGTGCTTTCCTGGTCTCAAATCGCGATCGCAATTGATGCGCTTTCGGCCGATTCGGACTCTAGTTTTGGTTCTTCTCTCGTCTCGCCTGGTATGGTTTTGCAGAATTTCACACGCGTCACAATAGATACTGCAACAGAAAATTTAATTGCCTATTCAGTTTGTCTTGTCATATTTTGTCCAATTTTACCAAGACCCGGTGCCGCCGCAGCCGGTCCTTTTGTCCGGATTGTGGCAAATCTTGGGTCGTTCGTCGGGCGCCGTGGCGATTTCTAGGTGCATTTGCATTTCGTCTCGGATTTTGCCGAAAATTCTTACATCCCCGTCGATCAAATAGCAGCCTTTTCTTTTTCGATCCATTTTGACTGGTGCTTGTCTGTGACTGGGAAATCTTATTTTTTGTCGCCATTTAGACGTACCTAAGAAATTTGTACTCTTTTAGCGCATATACAGTATGTAATATGTATCTGTGTTCTTTTTGGGGGCTATAGATTTGAAATTCAGTAAAATAACACTATAATTTTTCTAACGAACCTTTCAAATAACTATTGCCTTTTTTACCTAAACAATCGTTGCAGGATGACCTAACATACGACAATCTAAATACAGGCCATTCAGAATCCACTCGGTTTCTGTTTTGTGCAAAATTTTTCGATTTTCTTAGATCGGTTTGTTTCTAGCTACCGTACTTGACATAGTCTTGGGGTTTTTCAACACGAAAACAGGAGATACTAACTACGGTAGCGATTTGCAGATTATCTGAGAAACATTAGGCAATTGTGGGACACTACCCCCATTAGCGGAAACCTACCATATTATCTTAAGACTAAGATTGAATCTAAAAGTAAGTCTAACTTCATCCTAAGGTTCATTCATCCCGAACCTACGTAGAAGCTTGAAACCTGATCACAGTGCTGAATAGAAGCCCTCGGTTCCAAATAAGTGGGGGATAGTGCGTCACCGTATCTAAATAGGATAATCAGCGCGTCATGCATAAGTGAAATGCACGCCGCTTCCCTCGCAATTCGGCAACGAAACCTAGCCTAGCCTGTACAGCCTTTACCTGAACTATGTATACAATCCGTTTCTGAATCTCAACTGTCTATGGCACATACAGACGGGCAAGAAAAGAATCAAAAGTTCTTCTTACGTTTGCTGTGCGGACAGGGCTGATGCTTGCGCACCACCAGTGACATTTTCTGATTATTTCTTCTGCACTCAACAATTACTACAGCCAAAGGCAAGAGTAAAAGCAAAATTAGGTCTAGACGCATGATTAAAAAGTCAGCGGCGTCAAATCCGTGCCGGTACCAGCTCTGTTTTTAACTGCCGCCGGCTAGCCTCGTCACTAATGTCATGTTCAGGTTTCACTTTATTCCTCCGCTCACCCACTCACACGCTACACTTTCGCACTATACGTATGATTGATTGACTGATTCAGTCAGTCGTAAGCTCCTGAGCGTTTGAGCATCCGCGAGCGTCGATTCTTGCTGCCGGTCCGGTCGACGATCATGCCTACGATGCGACGCAAGATCCGTTTTCTGGTCTCTTCGTTCACAGTCTCCAACGCGTCCAGAATGCCTTTCGCCGCTCGGTCCACTTTGCTCTGCTGGTGCTCCGTCAGAAGGTCACTAAATGTGTATTCGACGCTCCAGTGATTAACGTATCTACCTACATACTGTGAGACAGTCAAACACTTAGATGCATTTTGCCAAGAAGTCAGCTTAGGTGGTGGCAGGTAGGGTCAGTCTTATTCTGCCAAACTAATGTTTTAACAGAAGTTAGGCATGAATTGGCCAAACAAAATGAGTCTATTAAAGTGTGCTGTTTAGGGGCGGTGTTTTGGTCTCTCAAATGTGTTCGAAAATTTTTTCCGCAAAGGTAGTGGTTTAGCGTACTGTTCGATGCAGTTTTCTGTTCTGAGTTCGAAAAGTCCGTTTAGCCAAATTGGCTCTGGATCAGGAGAAATTTGCGTCCAAATTTGAGATCAACAGTATTTCTTGAGTGGCATTACTCGCTAGCATGAGCATAATAAACCGTGGTACAAAGCGGTTTTTCTTATGTAGTTTTTGTAGCTCACTCCCGAATAGCCATAGTTTAGCTTTTTATCTATAGTTTTGAAGATTGTAGTGATTTGGGAACAAAACGGCTTCACTTGTTATAACATGCTCGTTTGAAAGGTGGCTCAATTCAGTCGTATTGTAAAGCGTATTCTACTTACGCTTGTAATCTCTGGAAAAGGGTAGTTTGAATCCAAATCTATTTCAAATTAACAGAACATGAGCTACCGTATAAAATACGCTCAAGACCGGTCTTCGTGAAATTAAGAATACCGCGCTATTTTTCGCCGCCATTGCTTTTTCGGAGTAAAGAATTAAACGACGAAGATCGCGAAATGCAAAAGAACAAGCTGAATAGGTATTTTAGGGAGGTGACGTATTACCTTAGGAATCCAATAAAGCTTATAGCTGCTAATATTTCCTAACCACTCCTTTCTCTCTCCTACTCTGCACTGCTGCCGCCGACCGAAGTGAAGAAACGAATAAAAATAATAAAAAGAAGGGTTGTTAGCCAGCTTACAAAATGACTTTTATGCGAATGCAATGATTCCTTCCTCAACCAGCTGATTCCTCTGATTGAATCAGTTAAAAAAATAATTTTCTTTTATTCTATATTTCCCCTCCAGCGTTGAGCGCTGCGTGAGATCAGCGGCGTAGTTTACGTAGCATATCAGTTGTCTTATTTTCCGCGTCGAGTCGAGACAGTGAATCCTAGTTCAAATTGTATGTCCCACGAGATGATCAAAGACAGAGTGACGTTCGGAGATTACAAGCTATGCGCACATGGGCTGTAGAGGGTACAGAGCACGCATGTAACAGGGGGTCTGGGGGGTCTGCCCCAACCCGACTCAGGCCAGACCCCCGGATGCAATGGAGAGCAAAAATACATACGGTTATTTTCGGAATCAGAAGCAAAAACTACATAAGAAAAACTGGTTTGTACCACGGTTTATGTTTATGGTAACGAGTAGTGCCACCCGAGAAATACTGGTGGTCACGATTTGAATGCAGATTTCTCCCGATCCAGAGCGAATCTCGCTAAATCGAATGCATTTTCGAACTCAAAACACATGAAACTGCATCGAACAGTACTGTATGCTAACGCCTAGCTTTGCGGAAAAAAATTGTTTTCGAACAAATTTGAGAGGCAAAACACCCCCATCCCTCGGGTCTTATAACCGGAGGGGTCTTGGTCTTATACTGTAGGTGGGAAAGGCGGGTTTTGCACTTCTGCCACCAGGGTGGCGCTGGCACTTCCCAAATCGCTACCATTTAGACTTCGGCATACTGGCAAAGTTGTACCAATCCGCTGACACTTTGCCAGTCAGCCTAAGTCTAAGTTGCGTGGTTGGTGGGTTGCGATTTAAAAAGTGCCAGTGCCACCCAGGTGCAGAGGCGAACTGAAATTGATCTATGTAGACTGTTGGTTTATGCGAACAAAACGGCTACTGTTCGCCTAAGGAGCGATGTGTAAAGGAGTTAGTTTGTTTATGCCAACAAAACGGCTACTATTCGCCTAGAGTGATGTGAAAAGTAGTTAGCTAAACACGGTGTTTAGGTGCTTCATGTGTTTGCAGATATAACGCAGATTTAAAGTTACTGTTTGGTGTAATATAGATTTATAACAGACAAAAGTTAGTATTTTTATTACCCTCTGTGGTAGAAAAGACAGTTACCTGAACCCGAGGGCTTGCACAGACGTAGACCAAACCAAAGTCACTAACAGCAGACAGGCAAAGCCGTTGACACTCATTGTCAGTCCTGAAAGATTGTGAGCGCTACTTATAACTACGTATGTACGTACGTCTAACTAATTTACTGTCGCATAGAGACATAAGCTTTGAAAGGGTCTCTCTGTCAGTTTTGCTCTGCATTTTACCTTTAACGGCTTCCCAAACTGACGGCCAAACTTCAGGTGAATGAGTGATCAGCAAAACTTCACCGAGCTTTCTTTAGTGGTTAGCCGGGCAAGCTGGTAGGCAGGTGAATTTAAGAACTCCAAAATTAATTAGTTTGAACCGGGCCGCCGCGAGCTACTAACAGAAGAGCCCGGTAACTCGATCAACCGGTTATAAGTGGCATCTAGGTCTTAATGAAGCTTTTATAATCGAAATTGATCCATTCAGAGTCGGCCAGCCGTTCAGAGAGCACATTTATGCAAGTCAGCATACTCGGCGCTCTTACAGACAAACAATAATGCACTCGTCAATATCTAATCATCGGATTTCCTGAGGAGGCTCGTTGATTGAGCCACCACAAAATTTTCTTCAACATCTCTCTTCTCGGTTCCCCGGTCAGGCCTTGCATTGCCTGCACTATGTTCTTGAGCGCAGTCTCCACGCGTTCCGACGACTGATTGCTGGATAGATAGGAGTTTTTAGAAAAATAATAGTAAACAGAAAAAGAACAACCTGCGTGTTTGAGCGAGCAGACACAAGATAAGCAGACAGCCCAATGCAAGTGACTTCATTGCGTTGTGTCTGAAAGATGGCGACAGACTAGTGCAGGATGGAAAGTGAGGGCAGGTGACGGGGGAGTTGAGTGAGACTCTAAAGCCCCAGTTAATATATTCCTCCCACTTCTTATGCCAACGGCAAGATATCTTTGGACAAATAACACTGAATCACCTATGTCTGTACCGTATAGTGCTGTTTATACCCGAGGTACTATAAAAGGAGACAGATTTTTATTCTGAAATGAGCTGTTCTTATACAAAACGTGCGTAAAATACAGTATTTTTGGTGGCAAACCTTGTTTGTACGAAGAAAAACAGTAGATAATGCAATCATAGAGGTTTTGATGTATGTACGTAACCTATTTTTATATCAAATTGGTAATTTGAGGTTAACATACTATTGTTAGTTTCTTATAGAGCAGATAGGTGTTATATATAGTACCCGGGTACTATAAATGGATTCAATTTTATTTTCGCAAAACCCTAAGTGCCATATATAGTACCCGGGTACTATAAACAGCACTATACGGTATGAACATTAGGTTTTAATCTAATCTGTTCTAACACTTTCATTTTTAGCTCAAAGCGTATGGTGTCCATATCACTTTCAAAAATTTGCTACTCCAAAAACTATCCCCTCAAAAAGTCGTTACGCGATTTTGTGAAATTCCCACCTAAAAAAATCAATGACGTGACGTGGAATCTGCAACCAAATTCGCAGGCGTGCCAAACAAAATGGCGTCTAATGCATGTTTAAACATTGTCGAATGAAGTGAGTTTTCGGACAACCAAAATTTTTGCGATTTTGCGTCGATTCGCGTATGAGTAATCGCGAATCTCAGGCGATACAGCTGTTCCTGCGAAATTAATGGTCGTCGCGAAGGAGATATACAGGCAAAGCTAGGTTTCGTGGCCATATTGCGAGGGAAGCGGCATGCATTTCACTTACGTATGCATGACGCGCTGATTATCCAATTTAGTGACACTATCCCTCACATATTTGGAATCGAGGGCTTCTATTAAGCACTGTGATCAGGTTTTAGGCTTCTATGTTACGTAGGTTCCAGATGAATGAACCTTAGGATGAAGTTAGACTTACTTTTAGATTCAGTCTTAGTCTTAAGTTAGTATGGTAGGTTTCCGCTAATGGGGTAGTGTACCACAATTGCCCAAAGTTTTCTCACAAAATCTGTAAATTGCTACCGTAGTATCTCATGTTTTCGTTTTGTAAAACCCCAAGACTATGTCAAGTACGGTAGCTAGAAAGAAACGGATCTAAGAAAATCGAAAAAATGTTGCTCAAAACAGAAACCGAGTGGATTCTGAATGGCCTTTAGAGCATAGATGAAAAAGTTGTCCCATCCCTGTTTTTGAACTTCACTCAAATGTTTTGTTCTTGTTGAAATCTTTATCATTTTGGCTCAAATTTTCAGCAAAAATTAAAATGACAATTGGCTAGAAATGATGCAAGTTTGGTGTGAAAATTCCAACTGAAGCTGGGGTTTTATGACCAAAAAAAACAAAGGATCGGGGCAGTCTACGAAAAGTCTAATTTTTCGGGTAATTCAAAGAGAATGGTTTTGAAACTGGCAGGAATCATTGACATTGCCATTGCGCATAACAGACTAAAGATGAGTCGCCGAATGTGAGGCTACCATCCGATCCGATCCGATGTGCCTTACGGCCCAACGATCAGACCTATGTGGTCCATTTCGCGACCCCCGTGGTTCGTCATCTCGAACGTTTCCCTTCTATCACTGCCAGCCACTCTAGCCATGCTTGGGCGCCAGGTACTAAGAGAGTGCCTGACGCGTTGACGTCATGGTGATGTCGGCTCCCAACGTCCGCTTGGTGCGCCCCTGGTGTGAGAGAAGCCCCCAGGCCTAGTCGGTTTCCATGGACAACTCCTGACGTCATTGATCTTCTCCAACGTACCATGCTTTGGAGCGGCTTCGGTGCAACGGCAGATCCAGTCGGTTCCCATTTACCTACCCGCTGTCACCAGCTTTCGGTGGCCTGGGTGGAGCTTTGCGCCGACGACCAACTCTTTGCGGCAAGAAACTTGCGCGCCGAGAGGATGAGCGCACGACATCGCGCACAGTGGCTATGCGACCTAAACCACTACACCAACTGTGCTGGCGTGGGGTACGATATATGGTACCACTACCCTAAGTACCGGTACCATATACAGTAAACGGCGTTAAATGGCAGACTCGATTGTGGTGCGGCCCTAAAACACACATCCGACAGCTAGCAACCAGCATACAAGAAAAAACTATAATCCATCTACGTAGAACATCTATGGCGACCCCGGATTCTGCTATAGAGAGCTATTCTACCATAGCTAATGTATAGACACGAACAAAAATGATTACTTCATAGGTAGGCCTAAAATGGCTCTACCTGCCGGTAGAGGGATAAAGGGGCAGGTGAATGGCTATAAATTAATATTAAAGACTGCCGGCAGCCAGTTGCACCCCGCTGATCTACGCACGTCAAAGCTAATTGCCACCGGAAAAACTTTTACTAACTGCCCTGGCAGTAACCGAAAAACACTACCGGAGATTTCCGTTTACTATGCCCCCTTTAAATATACTGTACCACTGGGATATTACATTTACCCTAGTTCCATTTTATATCCTATCAGTTATTATTTGGCCGCTATGTTTATGTCTGATTTTCTGATTCGTAATAATTTGGGACACACGCATACCGCATCTATGTTAGAACATTGTTCCGGTAATTAAATGCCATAGCTTTGTGTTAGCTAATATCCTCGGGATATTAATTGGCAGCAATGCTCTTAATGAAACACGTAAGTTTTTCCTCTTACAGTCAGGCACTTAACGCCGTTTATGGTACCGGTACCTAGGCTAGTGACACCATATATGGTACCCCTACGTTTGTGGCCCGTGGTAGTACCATATATGGTACCGGTACCTAGGCTAGTGACACCAAATATGGTAACGTCACCATATATGGTACTCCTACGTTCGGGGCCTGTGGCGGACCATACTGCATATGATGACGGTACTATAAAAGATGACAGTCGTACTAGGGGGCAGTGGCGTATCCAGGATTTCGGAAAGGTTGGTGTAAAATTTTGAAAGTGCCTGGTTGGGCCGCTGCCCTTCTGGAATACGCATACGCATTAGAAAAATCCGGTATTAAACAACAGTCGGACGGGGTCCGGCGCTCTGTTTACCGATAGATAGGGAAGCGAATGGCGGTAGCTACCTTGCTTACCAAAATGACGGACATCCAAAATTAGCGGAATGCAGTGTCAAGAGAGAGGGAAGCAAGTAATTTATTTAAATTAGCTCAATTCAAACTGGACATAAAGCCGCGCATGTCACCAGCTGAGTCGGCAGCATAATTTTCTTAAATTGATAGCTCATTTCTGTCCAATTGACAGCTGTCTCAATGTCCGTCTGTGTAGTACGTACCATAAATGGGGCACCTTTTACTTATACGTCATTGTCTGACAACCAGATGATGAATGGCAGTCTGAATCGAACCGTTGCATTATGCCTTTCAATACTGCTACAGTCCAAACATGAAACAGGGGGCATGCCCCCACTAATCTTAGGTCATACCCCCGGATGGGGACCCCCCGAGACGATTTTTCTGGCAAGTAATTTTTTGCCACTTTTTAACTGCATTTCAGCCCAAATTAGCGATTTTTTTCCATTTTTGAGCCTTTTAGTGCCCAAACCCCTCTGAAATTTGGGCTCAGACCCCCGGCCGGCGCCAGACCCTATCCAAACCCCTCCCCCTTCGGCCGATGACCTGTTACATGTATGCTACAGTCATTTCATTGTAGAGAGCGAACAATGACGAAGCAGAAAAAATTTGTTGGCTAAGCTACGCGTTTCCTAGTCAGTGATTGCTCGAGTCACGGGCGAATACAAAGTTTTGTACAGAGTGTAGACGAAGAAATAGTTTTGTTCGCGAAACTGACCGATTTCTTTGTACTGTTATTTTACTAGTGGATTTATATTTTACTATTTACTAAATTTACTACAAATTCAGCGCTTCAATTTAATTTTTAATTTTGTTTTACTACCAGGCAGCTCCAATTTTACTAATTTTTGTTTTACTAATAATTTTACTAATTTTACTACTATTTTACTACGATTTTACTAGTCATTAGGGACAATTTTGCATCAATAATGCCAAGATCTTATGAATAATTAATGTTGGTGCTAAATAGTTGCTAAATTTGATTATGATACGAAGTTTTCAAAAACTTTGGAGCAGTGTTGTTCCCAGTAAATTTACTGAGTAAAAGTTACTCGGTACTTAGTTATTTTGAATTAAGAGCCGTTTTTTATAAAAACCATGCGGGTGGCGGAACATGAAATTTTTTGACCTATACTTTTTATGTGATGAATCGATAAGTCTTTAGTAGGAAACACCACCCCTGCGGTATTTTTGCTCTCCGATACCTCTTGCGGTATTTATGGCCAAAAACGTGAATTTGGACATTTTCCACTCCTGGAATAGCGTACTTGAACCGATTTAGCTCATATTTTCAGCATAGATTATGCTTACCATACTAATTATGCGTGCCAAGTTTGGGGCTGATTGGTTCACCCTGTCATGAATAGCATCGATTTTAAGTGAAATTTTAAAAAATCGAAAATATTTTTTTCCGCTAAATTCAGGATTTTGCCCATACTTCTAGGGTAGATAGAACTCGTCGCCCTCTACACGTTGGTGTTTTCACTTTTTTTTGGCTCGGCCCCGTTTTTGAGTTATTCATGTTTTAATTTTCGAAAAAAAATTTGCGGTATCTTTTTAGAATCATGCACAGTTCTGATACCCCTGAAGCTAGAGCGGCGTGTCGTAGTGTGTTACACGCAGAATTTCGTGAGCTATCCAGCCATATAAGCGAAATCGATGTACGACCTCATACGCCAGAATGACGGCGAGCCAAAGTTTCGGTTGAAAATGACCCAATTTCGGACAAGGTTTCTTTACATGTTTTGACGTCTACCGCCGGGCTGGTGCGTCAGATCGCACAGATTCGGGCATCAAACGATAGCTGAGATTCTCACGATTCCGAAAATGGTCTCATTATTGCGTTTTATAGCCATTTGATGCTAGTTAAGCCCCGGTAATTGTCTGCTGTTCGGTAACCGTAAGCCATACCACTAGGAAAACAGGTAAAATCGGTGAACTAAAGTGGCATTTCGATAAAAACTTACTTGCATACGAATTGTAGAGCTACTCTAACGCCTTCGATTGATATACAGTCGTACAGGGGTGGTGTTTTCTACTAAAGACCTATCGATTATTCACATAAAAAGTATAGGTCAAAAAATTTCATGTTCCGCCCTTATAAGGGGAGCCGCATGGTTTTTATAAAAAGCGGCTCTTAAACTAAGTACTTTTACTTACCGGTAAAAATTTTTCTTAATTTTACTTACTGAATACCGAGTTTCAATTTTGAATTACTCAATTAGAAAAAACTTCGGTAAACTCGGTACTCGGTAATTTACTGAGTTGTTTACTGAGTAAAAGCTTCTGCAGAAGCTTGCTCGCCGCATCTGTGCAGAAAATATACGGTTTTTCTTTAGCTAATCGATCAGCTAACGACGAAAATACACAATTTTTGCCAATTTTTTTGCAATTTTCACGGCTTGTTGCATAACCTAAGCTTTGTTTACGCGGTAGAATTGCTATAATGAGGCGCGAAGACTAAGAAGTAGGAACTATATCTACTACTATTAGCTATATTTTGATTGACGTTTTTTGCATCAGTCTGATGAACTGTGAGGAAATTGGCTAAAATTAGAACAAATCTTCACTTTTCAATTTGGCTAGACTTTGCAAATAAAGCCACATCCTCTAGTCACTATGTATAGTGTGCATATTTTAAGACTTTCCACGCATGCTAATTAGCACAATAAACAATGTGAAATAACACAAAACACGATTAAAATTCAGAAAAACGGAGCTACATTATCTTAAACTCATCAATCAGCACTGAAAAAGGATTCTAGTAGCTAAAAGCCATATCAGGTAAACATTTTCAGATAAATTGTAGATTTCTGAATGTTGAAGGTTTTACCGAGTTTACTGAATTGTTTACTGAGTACTTACCGGGTTTTCTTTGAAAAACCCAGTACTTACTCGTACTTACTGAATTTCAAAAAATCTGGATTTACTTACTGAATACTTACCGAGTTTTAGAAATTTGAGCTAGGCACAACACTGCTTTGGAGACAAAATATGTGAAATTCGACTAACAAAAGTGCTCCCACGTATCTTTTATTGCAAAATTGATCAAGAATTTATCTGGAATTCACCAAAAACTAGTAAAATAGTAGTAAAACTTTCATTTTACTGTTGACGGTCTTTGTTAATTTAATTTTATTTCTACTTTACTATTGGCTCTTAATTTTACTTTTTACTATTATTTTACTACTAGTAAAATACAACTAGTATTACTAATTTTTGTTTTACTATAGTATAGTAAAATAACAGTATTTCTTTGCTATCTCTGTGGCCTGGCTACATCCCTTCAAATGCGAACACTAACTTTTCTGTTCGCCTGCTCTAAATAATAGAAAGAAAGGTGAAAAAGTTAGGCATGTGCAAGAGCGTAGCCGGGAATCGAACTCAGCACCTTTGGATTTCCGGTCCAATGCACTAACCACTATGCTACACGCCGATGCCTGACAAACACCTTAATTAGACCTTTGACAAGCCAGACAAACAATGGGGAGCGGACCAATGGCCTCATTGTCGTGTGAGTGCGTATTGTAGTGTGCTGGCACGTTTCAGGTATGATTGAGTATTTGTGCGCAGTGGTGATTTACCGTTCTTCAATGCCTTCCAAGCCGCTGAGGTTGCCAAGGCAGATCAAACAGCCATTGATGATGCAACAACAGTGCCTACTGTGAGTCAAGCAGTAGCTGCTACCTACAAGAGGAAGCCAGACTCGGTCTCAAAGAAGAAATGGGGACAGAGACCTCGCCCTCAACAACAGCAGTCAAGCAGTCAGCAATCAAAGCCGGGTGCAAGATGTGGCAATTGTGGTCGCGAGAGACACAGAAACCGTGACAGTTGCCCAGCCCGCAATCAGACGTGCCGTTTCTGCCACAATGTGGGACACTTCGAAGCCGTTTGCAGGAAGAAAGCCAGCTATGGAGCTAGTGCAAGCAGGGTCGTTCGTTCAGTGTCCATTGGGGCTGTACAACGCGCATTCCAGCTGACAGTGCAAGTGAAGCCAACTGATCAGCCGATGCAGTATATCACCTGTGCTGTGGATAGTCAGGCTGATATCTCTGGTCTACCGGAACCGCTCATCCAGAGGCTGTTTCCTGGATTGAAGACAACTGCCACTGACTGCCGTTTGCGTAACTTCGACAGCTCCCAAGTGGATGCCAATCTTCGCACTTTCCAGTGCACAGTCAACCATAGGGATCGGTCAGCTCAGGCACTATTCTATGTGCTACCCCCTCAGTGCAGTGCCGTTTTGGGGAAGGACTGCATTCAAGCTCTGGACTTGCAACTCTCGGGTGGAGACCTGTCTGTCAGGGCAGTGGCTGGAGCACCGCTGTCGGTACATCGACCACCCTCCAGCCCGGGGACCTACCAAGCGCTCATTGGAGGGCGCTACCCTTCTCTTCTCAGCCCTGAGATGGGATTGATTCCAGACCTGGAGCACCGGATTGAACTGGAGCCAGACATGCAACCCTACGAGTGCAAACTGCGTTCAATTCCAGTCTACCGCAACGACGGTGCTCTGAAAGCAATCCAGGAGCTGGCAGACCTGGGGATTTGGACAAAAGTGGACCGTTCAACGGTTGTCAACCCCATGGTAGCTGCAGACAAGCCAGATGGGTCAGTGCGTGTCACTACTGACCTGCCCCGCCTCAATCGTTTCGTGAAACCAGTGCGCTTTCCACTGCCCAACATCAGAGATGTGCACCAGCGCCTAGCCAAATCTTCTGTCTTTACCACTTTGGATTTGGTGAAGTTCTACCACAACATCGCGTTGCATGAAGACAGCAAGCCGCTCACCGCAACAATCACGCCCTTGGGCCTGTTCCAGTACAACAGACTGCCAATGGGACTGTGCGATGCTGGCGCTGTAGCTCAGAAGTTCATCTCTGAACTCCTTCAGGAGGTGCCTGGATGCACTCCCTATGTGGACGACATCATTGTCCATGCGCCAGACAAGGACACACATGATGAGACGCTTCATCAGGTGCTGGAGAAGTTGGACCAAGCCAACCTCCGCCTGAACATCAAGAAGTGCAAGTTTGCTCAGCCAGAAGTCAAGTTTCTGGGTCGTGTGGTGTCACATGGGTGCATCAAGCCTGCCATGGAGAATCTGCAGCCAATCCTCAATTTTCCAGTGCCAACTACAACCAAAGAAGTTCAGCGATTTTTGGGGATGATCAACTACCAGTCTGAGTACATCAGAGAGCTGCACCAGATGGCAGAGCCGCTCAGAGCCCTCACAAGAAAGGCAGCAAGCAAGACTGGCAAAACAAACAACCAGTTTGTCAAGTTCACTTGGGGCGATGTGCAACAACGATCTTTCAAGAAGCTGAAGGAAGCAGTTTCGAAGGATCTACAGCTAGCTCTCTTCGATCCAAACAGAGAGACGATCCTGACAACTGATGCCAGTGACTGCGGCATTGGAGCCGCACTTAGCCAGATTCAGCCCAATGGCAGGGAGCAACCTGTGGCCTATGGTAGCCACACCCTCGATGAGAGACAGCGCAACTACTCTGCAAGCGAGAGAGAAGCTCTGGCTGGCTGCCATGTACTTCGCTGAATACTGGGAGAAGTTCCTGCTGGGCCGCCACTTTGTGCTCAGAACTGACCACCAAGCTCTCACCTCATTGCTGAAGCAGTATGGCAATGGCAGGAAGAGTGGCAAGTTCGAACGTTGGTTTGAGCGCCTCAGTGTGTTCAACTTCACTGTGCAGCACACACCTGGCAAAGCCAACATTGTGGCGGACGCCCTCAGCCGCATCCCTGAGTCAAATCGAGTCAAGCAAGCAACCAGAGGTGTGCCGGACCCGTTCGTCAGGGCACTACATGCTGTGACTGAGCAGCTCAGTGGGCCCACCTGGTCTAGCCTGAAGAAGCTCACAGCAAGGGACAGGACACTGCAACAGGTGATGGAACACCTAAAACGCAGCACTCCCAAGGAACGGTTGCCGCCAGCACTTAGCCCCTACAAGTCTGTCTGGCACTCTTCGACTCTAGAAGATGGGTGCATTTCGCGTGAAGGTCGTGTGGTGGCGCCTCAAGCACTGTGGCAAACGATTCTACATCTTGCGCACAAGGGCCACCCTGGAATCGACAGGATGAAACGTCTGCTCCGCACGTGTTACTGGTGGCCTGGTATGGACACACAGGTCGGACACACGGTCAAGGCATGCCAACCATGTGAGCAGAGTTCAAAATCCACACCACGCGTGAAGCAGCCAGTTCAGGAGCGACCAAGGCCTACCACTCCGTGGACTGAGCTCGCTATCGACATCACGGGCCGCTTTGCCAACGCGCCAAACGGACGTGGATACTGTGTAGTCCTGGTCGACTACATGAGCAAGTTTCCAGAAGTGTTGTGGACGGAGGACACCACAAGCACTACCATTATCAACTGGCTGAAGGAAGTGTTTGCCCGCTATGGTCACCCAGCTCAGTTACTCAGCGACAATGGTCCTCAATTCATCAGCCATGAATTTGTCAACTTCTTGGCCAGCAGGGGCATCAGACACATGCGCATCACGCCATACAGTCCAGAGCGCAATGGACTGGTGGAGCGGTTCAATGGGACGTTAAAGGGTGTTGTGGAGACACTGCAACCCGACCCCAACCGACATGTCTGGGATGCCGCCATGCTCGATTTCCTGGCTAGCTACAGAGCTACACCAACCACCCAAGGGAAGAGTCCATCTGAGCTGCTCTTTGGATGGACAGCCCGCCTGCCGTTTCAGTTCCCAAAGCCGACTGCAAAATCTACGCCAGACACGGTCAGAAAACCTCAATTGCAGTCACGGGAGCCGGCAGTGGACAGACAGCTAATTGGCAAGCTGTACTACCCTGGGCCATATCGGAGGGGAGAGAGGGTTCGTGTAAGAAGACCAGCTGTGCAAGTCAGAAAGGGCCAGTCACCTTACACTTCGCCTCTGCGGATTTTGGAAGTCCTTGGCTTTTGGACCTACCGTCTAGAAGATGGGCAAGTTGTCAATGCTCGCCGTTGCAAGCGCCACTATGCCTATGCCAGTAGCCCACCAGAAGATGAGGATGTCTTGCAAATGGTCAGACCAAACAGACAAGCTGGAGGTGGGCAGCAGACTCCCCCTCAATTGCCACCTCAGCAACGGGCTCAGTTAGCCACGCCGTTCTACACGCCGCCACAGCAACGTTACAACCTGAGAGACCGGCAGCAAATCAAGAAACCCCAACGATTGACCTATGATTTGTGATACGTTGTTGTGAGGACTTATGCTATTCTATCCTTCTGCCGGCACACCGCCTCTTTCTTAAAGGAGGGGGGTGGTGTCGTGTGAGTGCGTATTGTAGTGTGCTGGCACGTTTCAGGTATGATTGAGTATTTGTGCGCAGTGGTGATTTACCTTGGCTGTCACCCCTGCGTTGTAATAGACTTTAGCCGTAACTGGCAGGTCGGCCGACTGCGCTGCCCTGTCAGATTAGCCAGTCTGTGCGTTAGTGTGTGCCCGCCTACTAATACCCCGTTATTACTATTGTTGTTGAGATAAAACCCGGCCGGACTCGCCGTCTTCGCCACGCTACACAGGCACCGTGCATTGGCCGATTCTCACACTCCGCGCCTATAACTACCACCGACCAACGCGTCACTCATCTCAACCCATGTTGGACTGGTATTGCTAAATAGCTCATAATTGGCTCATAATTTACTTTTTACTATAATTTTACTACTAGTAAAATACCACTAGTATTACTATAATTATAATTTTTGTTTTATTATACTATAGTAAACCTTTGACCTTAGACCTTAGACCACCAACTCTTTGCGGCAAGAAACTTTAACGCGCCGAGAGGATGAGCGCACGACGTCGCGCACAGTGGCTTTATGGGCTAAACCACTACACCAACTGTGCCGGCCAACACGATATGGTATCGGTAATCATACATACATTTGTATATGGTAGCGATGCCATATATGGTACCGGTTCAACCTCGAGTACTGCAGTACCATGTATACTACCCCTCAGTGGCGTATCCAGGATTTCGGAAAGGGGTGTAAAATTTTGAAAGTGCCTGGTTGGTGGGCCGCTGCCCAACCAGGGTAAGACAATTTAGCAAAATTTGCCTTCAAAAACGTGTTTAATCACACATTGGAGGCTTAAAATGAACAGAAATTACAAGTTTCAGTAGTTTAAAGTGGCCTGGTTGGGCTTCTGCCCGACCAGTTCGAGAAAAGTTTGAAAATTTAGCCTTCAAAACGCATTTAAAAGGCATTCTGAGCACAAAATAGACAGTTTTGGTACATAATTCAATAGCTTCGCTTATTTTTGACAGACTTTCTCTTCCTGCCTCCACCGCAAAGGGGGTGTACCCACCCTACACCCCCATGGAATAGCCACTTGTACCTCTTCGATCGAGACCTCAGGTGATACCATACATGTAACAGGTCCAGGTCGACCTGGGGGAGGGGGATAGAGGGGTTTCCTCAGGTGGGGGTCGAGGGGGGTTTATACCAGATGGGGGGTCCCAAATTTCAAAAAGATCCAAAACGCCCGGAAATGCGTTTTTAGCACGTTTTTTTCAGTAAGGTCCCTAAGTGTCTGACAGTACTTCATAACCGTTCAACGAGTTAACACTTTAGAACAATAAAAACAATTGTAGCTTGTACAATATACACGGGCAAGTAAAACAATTTGGTTGACAGAATATAAAGTCAATCCCAACCAATTTCCGAAGAACAAGGATCAATGACAGGAAACTGCAGTCCATCTGCAATTCCTTTTAGGGGGATGCTTCCTAACAATAGAGGCACCAACAATTTGACTGGTTCGGTGCCCCAGCCACAAATGTCCAGCTTGAATCGCAGCTTGTATTTTATCTCCAAGATAGAACAGGTGCTCAGTGTCGGCACCACACCCGGCAGCTGAACTTCAAAGTTGATCTCTTGATACCGGTGAGGGGCAGACTTCTCAAGTTGGTTTGGAAAATTGGCTAGCTTTTCTTCATAGTACCTTTCGTTCCCATCTTTGTAGCTTGGTAATAGGTCGCGCTTTTGGGCGCGAATTAGCAAGCACTGTAGGAGCGTGGTATCCAGCGCCTTTACCCTGCTGAAGAAAGGCACTTTTGATTGAGTTATATAGACCTCTGGAATGCGAGTAACAGGGGGGTCTGACCGCTTTCCACCTACTGTTGATTGGGTATACCGAACCCGTACCGAAAAATGGGAATACCTACCCAATAATAGGGCTGGCAGGTTGAAGGGCTCCTACGAGCGACTGCCGTCCTGTTTCATGTTTTACATGGAATAAACTTTTACAAACAAACAAACAAACAAACAAACAAACAATAAATAAATAAATACCTACCCACTCCAGGAATTTTAATAAAAAACCATACCGGGTATTTTCTATTATTTTGGGAATACCCAGGTATTTAGGAATCGGTACTTTTTGTCCAGCTTAATGCAGTTTTTATTGAAAATTCCTTGTGGTCACTATGTTTTCTTTGTAATTTTGCATTTTTGGGATATGCAGAAACACAATCTACAGGGTGTCTCAAAAAATGATCACATTTCTTTTTACTGCCATTTCCGCAAATTTTGACCAAATTTTGATCATTTTTTTGAGACACCCTGTAGATTGTGTTTCTGCATGCCCCCAAAAATGCAAAATTACAAAGAAAACATAGTGACCACAAGGAATTTTCAATAAAAACTGCATTAAGCTGGACAAAAAGTACCGATTCCTAAATACCTGGGTATTCCCAAAATAATAGAAAATACCCGGTATGGTTATTTATTAAAATTCCTGGAGTGGGTAGGTATTTATTTATTGTTTGTTTGTTTGTTTGTTTGTTTGTTTGTTTGTTTAACACATAAAATTCCCCGAATTTTACCACCTAAAGGCCAAATTTCAGCCTATTTGGTCAAAATTTGCGGAAATGGCAGTAAAAAGAAATGTGATCATTTTTTGAGACACCCTGTATTACGATATCGTCTCAAAATATCGAATTTGAGGGATTTTTAGTCTCTGACCCTACTCCCTGTCCCAAACTTTGTCATTAGAAAGCGTTGGTCTAGTTTTGGCTTACTTCACACTGCTCCTTCATAATCAAGTCTCTATGTACTGTACTTGATGTACTGTACAGTACATTCACAATCAACAAACTAGCCCACACTTTGTCACTGCTCGTTAAGATCTCAATACTGTACACTGGGAGGCCTTAAAACTACAGTACAATGGAAGCATTTCTCTCAGCCAAAACTATTTATAGAAACGAGCTTCACTCTAGTAGAACTAAAAAAATAATTTTAAAAACTTCATAAAAACTGTAAATCCCATTGATTTTGATTAATTTTCCAGCATCTGTCCTTGGGAATGACTAAATCCATGGCTTTCTAAATGGGAAATTCAGTGTTTTTATTGCGTAAAATATTTTCAGCAAATACCGAATAAATACCAGTATAACGGTAATTTTGCGAATACCGAACCGATTCCTGGGTATGCCGAAAAATACCTACCAATACCGAACCGATTCCTGGGTATGCCGAAAATACCTACCAATACCGAACCGATTCCTGGGTATGCCGAAAAATACCTACCAATACCGAACCGATTCCTGGGTATGCCGAAAAATACCTACCAATACCGAACCGATTCCTGGGTATGCCGAAAAATACCTACCAATACCGAACCGATTCCTGGGTATGCCGAAAAATACCTACCAATACCGAACCGATTCCTGGGTATGCCGAAAAATACCTACCAATACCGAACCGATTCCTGAAAATCCCATACCCAAACAACAGTAGATCTAGGCTATCCAGACCCCCATCCCATCAGCCGGGATACCTACCAAATTCAAAGTTTGAATTTAAAATGTTATGGTATGGTATAGCGTAAAAACGAGTAAATTATGGTACCGGCACCTTACGTGGTTTGTTTGTTTGTTTGTTTTTTTGTTTATGAGTTCCACTGTCCTTTCGGACAGCTCAGGACACCCCTCGCTCTTTTCAGAGCCCTTCAATGGGGTGTCGGTTCGGTGCCAAAAACGGGTATGACTGTATAAAGTGCAGAAAACTGACTATGTGCTCTCGTTCCTTATAACAGCTTTCAGTTGCATGCGCTCTCCAGGCAGAAATCCCGTCCTTGGCAAAGTAACTTCCAGCGTAATTCCGCTCATGTCTGTCTCGCTGTAGACTTTAGGAACCGGAAGAACTCCGAGATCGGGTCGATTGAGATCAAGTCTGGTGACAACGCAGAACGGAGCAGCGGCCTTTAAAGAACTTTTCCACATTCCGCGCCGCGCGATTTTACACTCCGAATAGTTGACCACCGATGCTTTTCCATGGTTGAAGCGGGAAGGGGCGTTCTCTGGGATATCAATTGAAGAGCAGAATTGATGTAGTCCTTGGTCAATGACTGATGCAGATTTGGCAGAATCTTGCTGCCAAAGAACAGTCTCTGAATTTAGATAAATTTGCTGACTGCTGTATTTTATCAGATCGTTGTCGCCACTCAAGCTGTTCTCGTACCGACAGTTTCGGTGGAACCAAAGATCAGAAGAGAAATTCTGTCTGCTTTTAGGGGTTTACTGAGCTCCAAAATCACCTGGCCCGACAACTTTTCGCCGGCCAGGAGGTTGGATTTGGTGTAGGTGATGAGAAAATCTGTTACTTTAGTCGACATCCTTACATACAGGGTGTCCCAAAAAAAATGACAACATTTCTTTTTACTGCCATTTTCGGAATTTTTGACCAAATTGTTTGAAATTTGAAACATAAGTGCCAAAAAAGTGGGAATTTTATGTGTCAAAATTTGGTGCATCAGGATTGACCCAGTCCTGAGAAATTCAACAATATATAAAATTTAGAAATTTCAATTAAATGTTGAAAAGCATAAAAAATGGAAACTTTTCTTTTTGCTGTATCTTCTTTAATTTTGGTGGGAATTGGATGGGATTTTGAATATATGCGCAGAATAACGGGTTGATTTGTAGATCAAAAGTTGGCGCATGAACCCAGCCCAGCTCTTGACATAAAAAATCCCGATCACAATACAACGACAACATTGATTTTCGCGTCCCTTAGCTGTAATGAAGCTCCTGTAAGCGTAATTCAGTCTCTCACCCCAAACATGGTAAGAAATGTTTATGATGCTTACGGGAAACGGTTGCAGCAGTGTATTAACTCAAACGGAGGTCATCTGGATGGTGTTCTTATTCCTTAGATCTCAGAGTTTGCACGTTCTTCATTTTGCTGCAGTAAAAACGCTGATTTTCTTTAGTTTCCAAGTACCAGCGATATGGACTGATTAATGCCAGAACTTATGACCTACAAAATATCTGCGCACATATTCAAAATTTCATCCAATTCCGACAAAAATTAAAGAAGATACAGCAAAAATAAAGGTTTCCGTTTTTGATGCTGTTTCTACATTTAATTGAAATTTCTCAATTTTATATATTGTTGAATTTCTCAGGATTGGGTCACTCCTGATGCACCAAACTTTAACACATAAAATTCCCACTTTTTTGGCACTTATGTTTCAAATTTCAGACAATTTGGTCAAAAATTGCGAAAATGGCAGCAAAAAGAAATGTTGTCATTTTTTTTGGGACACCCTGTACTTTAGTCGACCGGCTATAATTAGCTAGCTAACTGCCAGAGCCCTGGCTCGGAAGCTTGTTAGATGGATTTTTGCGGCCGCAATAAAAATCTACAATAGCTTAGTTGCGACGCTGACGTCATATTTTATATTTTCGTTGATACCAGCTCGACTGGCGCAACTCATAGACTGCAATGGCAGAATTTTTGTTTCCCTTTTTTCGCATGTGTCTACTTTATTTCTACTGTAGCACTGATTCTGAATGATTGATATCGAACTACTGTTGATTGGGTATACCGAACTCAACCGAAAAATGGGTATTTTTCTGGGAATATGTACCAACCCAATAAATACCTACCGATTCCAGGTATTTTAATGAATACCCATACCGGTGTACCGATTATTTTGGGAAACCCAGGTATTTGGGAATCGATATTTTTTACCAGCTTAGTGCATCTTTTATCGAAAATTCCCTGTTTTCTTTGTAATTTTGCATTTTGGGCATGTAGAAACACATTCTGTTACGATATCCCGCCAAAATATCGAATTTGAAGGTTTTTGTTCTCTGACCCAACTCCCTGTCCCAAAAGCGTTGGTCTAGTTTTGGCTTAACTTCAACCTGCTCCTTAATAATCAAGTCTCTATGTACTTGATGTACAGTATGTACATTCACAATCAACAAAATAGCGCCGCATTTTGTCACTGCTCGCTAGATTTCCATACTATCTATAGTAGGCCTTAAGACTACAGTACAATGGAAGCATTTCTCTAGCCTAAATTATTTATATAAACAATTTTCACTCCAGTAAAACTAAAAAATAAATTCAAAAATTACTAAAAACTGTAAATCCCATTGGTTTTGATGGATTTTCTGAACCTCTGACCTTAAAAATTACTAAATTCATGGCCTTGTAAATGGGAAATTCAGTGTTTTGACTTTGTAAAACATTTTCAGAAAACACCTAATAAATACCGGTATTTTTGCGAATACCTACCCATACCGAACCGATTCAACTTTATACTATACTAGAGTGCGAACAATACCTAAAAAACCCAATACCCCAATACCCAATACCAATACCTGAGACCCCCAATACCCCAATACCCAATACCAATACCTGAGACCCCCAATACCCCAATACCCAATACTTGCGTAGCTGGGCCAAAAATTGCAATTTCACTGGACAGGTACATTCTAGTTGAGTACACAATATTTTTGGCAATGTAATTTAAAAACTTTTAGAGGCTGGTTGGGCCGCTGACTAAGCAGGGCGAGAAAATTTTGAAAAATTAGCCTTTCAGAAAGCATTTAGAAGTCATTTTAGGCGTAAATTTTGCAGAATTAACAGTTTTGGTACTTAATATTTCGTAATTCAGTCGTGTTTCTTCTGGCGAATTTTTTCCTAATTTGGCCGGAAATTGTGTGCACCACCGCAATGGCCATGGGTACGGTACTGGTACATTATGGTGACATTAGAAATGTCACTATGGTAACATTAGAAATGTCACCATTTTTATTTTAGATTTTCGGGGGAGAGCGCTCTGAAAAATCGGGGTTTTGGAACGACGTCGTTTATGGACGGCTCCTTAACGCGAAAACAGCTTCCTAAACCAAATCATCGACTAAGTTTTTCGATTTTTTCAGATCAATTTTTCAGGTCAACATCGATTTTTCCATATCTTTACCTGTCCCAATTAGTATTGGGTATTGGGGGGGTAAAAACCCAATACCCGGAAAACACCCCATCCCCAATACACCCAATACCCAATACCAGTTCGCACTCTATACTATACCATATCATATCGGATTCAAATCGCCAACCTTATACTATACCATACCATATCAAACTAAAAGTTTGAATTTGGTAGGCATCCGTGCATAGGGATGGGCAACGTAAATTAAAATCGGTAATTTACGTACACGTTATTTCTGTTTTACCAGATTTTAATTTCCGTAATCGTAACGTGTTATGGAAATTAAGAGCCAATGTCTGACTCAGGCGACCCTTATGCCTTAACTACTGACACAAAAATAGGTCGACCTCTTCGATTTCGCTCAAAATTGGCACAAATGATGTACCTTGGAGGAAACTAACCTGCACCAACTATGAGCCCCGAACTCCCTCTAATATGCAAATTGCAAGGGGTCAAAGGTCAAATTTGGGGAACCTTTTTCAAACGCGCATAAAAAGCGCAGCTCTTAACGTAGGCACTTCGTTCTTACTTTACAGTTTTTTCTTACTTTACAGTTCTTACAGTTTTTTGCAAATTTTAATTTATTGAAGGTCCGGGCCACTGAATGTCTTTCTTTGTTTTCCAGGTGGTGTTTCTTTTTTTGAAGTTAATGAGTATTTGACAGAACAACAAATTATGGCTTTCTTCTCAAGAATGACGCAGAAAGTAAAGAAAGGTACTGCTGCTGCTGTGGTAGAGGAGCCTTCAGAAAACCCTGATCAGCCCAGTGATACAGCAGAAAGTGTCTTTGTTCCCCAGCATGAGTACCTGGACAACCCTGACATAGTGATTTCTGAGGATGATGCACTCGTTGCAAACCTCAATGAAATAACTGAGTGATTTCCCTTTGTGCCATTATGTAGATTCTTTGTTGTGCTTGCTTCAATTTTAGTTTATAGAATGCAAACCTTAGAAGTTTCAATAGCATTCTGAACGCCGCTAGTGAATCAAACTAATGTAAAATTGCCAACAAGCTGTGAAATGATTTTCAGTAACAAACATAAAACAGCTTAAAGAAAAGGTCTCATCGTGCTACATCATGTCAAACAATCGGTACTCTCCTATGAACACCGTTGTTCAAAACATTTTTACACGTATCTGTTGTCAAAGCATGCGCACCCCCACCTTCAACTGAATAGAGAAAAGGCCCGGACACCTCAAATTCATACTTTAATATACCAAAATAAAGCTATTGCAATGCTCTATCCGAATCAAGAAAAACATTTAGTGGCCCGTACCTTCAATATATTAAAATTTCCAAAAAACTGAAAATCAGGACGTCAAAATTTTTAAAAATCCCGCCATAACTTTTAATATGCAATAGCTAGAAGAACCTTCTATAGCTCGCTTGAAAGCCAGTGTCAAGCTCTATAAAATAAAGTAAGAACGAAGTGCCTACGTTAATAGCTGCGTTTTTATGCGCGTTTGAAAAAGGTTCCCCAATTTTGATCTTTGACCCCTTGCAATTTGCATATTAGGGGAGTTGGGGGGCTCATAGTTGGTGCAGGTTAGTTTCCCCCAAACAGCTTAAAGAAACGGTCTCATCGTGATACATCATATCAAACAATAGGCACTCTTCTGGGATGCAGAAAAAGATTTTTTTACACGTATCTGTTGCTCAAAGCATGCGCACCCCCACCTTCAACTGAATAGAGAAAAGGCCCGGACACCTCAAATTCATACTTTAATATACCAAAATAAAGCTATTGCGATGCTCTATCCGAATCAAGAAAAACATTTAGTGGCCCGGACCTTCAATATATTAAAATTTCCAAAAAACTGAAAATCAGGATGTCAAAATTTTTAAAAATCCCGCCATAACTTTTAATATGCAATAGCTAGAAGAACCTTCTATAGCTCATTTGAAAGCCAGTGTCAAGCTCTATAAAATAAAGTAAGAACGAAGGGCCTACGTTAAGAGCTGCGTTTTTTATGCGCGTTTGAAAAAGGTTCCCCAAATTTGACATTTGACCCCTTGCAATTTGCATATTAGGGGGAGTTGGGAGCTCATAGTTGGTGCAGGTTAGTCTCCCCCAACGTACATAATTTGTGCCAATTTTCAGCGAAATCGGAGAGGTCGACCTATTTTTGTGTCAAGGAAGGGTTGCCTGACTCAGACATTGGCTCTTAAAACGGCCAATTTCTTGCTGTAACGCGTTACGTAAATTAATTTCCGTAACGTCGTAACGAATAAGATTCCAGCCAAACCTAAATTAATTTTCGTTTTTCTTCAAAAATCGCTAGTAGGTACAGGTAGTAGCAATCGAATATCGCGGAAAAAATTATAAAATGAACTGTATGCAATGCAAATTTTAATTCTGTGTTTGTTCGATTGAAATTGCATTCGTATTTTTGAAATCTAACTTCACACCAAAAGGAAGGAATGAAATGTGGGTATGTTTTTTGGCTGAATTACTGTAGCTGCTGAGGGTTTTATAACTGCGCAGCAACTAGCCAACTACGTACGTACTACAGACTGTAGTCTACCTACCGCACACTGATGGTTAAACGCATGACAATACTTACATATAAGATTAGTAGTGAAGAAAACTATGTAACTTCACTTCTGAATGCATTTTAAATGTACAACATACTGTTGGCAAGTCCGACTGAACTTGGATCTATTAAATAGGTTTTTAACCTGAAATTTGTGGACTTTAACCTGAACCTATTTTATTTCAGCCAGAGTTGAACCTGTTCCGTTTTATTGGACTTTCTCAACAGGTTCAAATTTCAACTGCAATTTTTAGGCAAACTATGTAAAATTTTCGGTTGGATTGCACAAAATTTTAAAGATTTCATGTTTTTATATATATTTTCAAACTGAAACTGTCAGAAAACGAAAGTACACTGCCGTGTAAAGTCTGATGTATGTTTTTCTGCCAGTAGAAAGGCTTATAGCTCAGAAAAGTTGCAAGCAGCGCAAAATATCTACAGTTTTTGGAGATATCGGTGGACTTGAACCTGAACCTATTGTCCAGGTTTTTTTAGAAGATGGACTTGAACCTGAAATTTCGATGTTGGCTTTGACTTGAACCTGAACCTATTTTTCAACCCTGAACTTTCCAACAATAGTACAACACCTACACATGAATTTATAGTTGCCTGGCTTTTCTGCCTATTTTCTTATACAGGGAGATAACATATTGACAAATTCAAGCCTTCAAAAACGTATCTACAAGATATTTCGACTTAATAAAATTGACCGAAATTAACTGGTTTAGCAGTTCGAAGAGTGGGATTGGGCTTCTGTGCGACAAGGGAGAAAAATTTTCGAAAAATTAGCCTTAAAAGTCGCATTTAGGATTCAGTACTAACCAAAAATATGCCTATAATACAACAAAACAATGCGGTGGGCTCAGGATTCAACAGAAAATCTGTTTTACGCTAGGAACGTAAATTAATTCACGTACGGAAATTAATTTACGTATTGCTAAATTTTAATTTTCGTATTCGTTTAATTTCCGTATCCGGATTTTTTTTAATTACGGTAATAGTCAAGCGTAACGTAAATTAAAAATCGGCGCTTAATTTACGTTACGCGTTACGAAAATTAATTTACGTGCCCATCTCTATCCGTGCAGCCGGAAATCTTCGGTACTTGTTTTCGCAACAGCTCAAGTCATATCAGTCAAAAAACAGGTGATGTTCATTTTCTTACGCGGAATGTACGTAGATTACGCCTTCTTACAACGAACCAATGCACAGATAAGAAGCGAAACGTCGGAACAGCACAAAGAAGACTGACTAGAAGAATGGAAAATGATTGGCTCACTCACAACCTCAAACAGTAACACAGAACTATCAACAGGTACGATTCAAGCCAACAGTGAGAATTAACAGATCGGAATGCTGCTATCAAAACTGAAATTTCGCCAGAATCTCGAATGCAGTTCAATAATATCAACAAACAGTACAAGTAGAACAGATATAGGCAGAAAACCCGATTATTTCAATTCTTAGAAAGTGCTGAGATTTCTACAAATGCCACAACCCAGCGCAAACTCCTCCCCGGTCGGCGGGTGCTGCACCTTCAGAGGACACTGTTTTCCCTCCAACTGCACCGCCCGAACGCCCACCGGACATTGCGGCAGCATCTGCTTGGGAATAGCCATCAACCGCTGGAAGTCGTCGTGACAGGCCGTGCAAAAGTGAGTGGTGCCGAAGCTGAAAGAAATTTGCATAAAGCGGAACGTGCTACAAGTCTGCTGTATACTAGACTCTGGCACTCAACGCCGTTTATGGTACTGGCACCATATACAAGTATGGTACCGGTACCTAGGCTAGTGGCACGTTTGGCACTGTGGTGGTACCATGGTACCCCTACCTTGGCATTTGTACCAGTACCGGTACCATACCACTCCTTACAGATTTCGTACCATATGCTAGTGGCACCGAAAGCCAAGGCCACGGGTAGGGGTACCATATATCAGCCAGGCACTTAACGCCGTTTATGGTACCGACACCATATAAGGTGCCGGTACCATATATGGTACCGGTACCTAGGGTCGTGCCCATGACCATGGGTGCCGGTACCATATAAGGTGCCGGTACCATATATGGTACCACTACCATATATGGTACGAAATCTGAACAGAGCGGTAACATATATGGTACCGGTACCAATGCGAAGGTAGGGGTACCATATAATGGTACCACCACAGGCCTCGAAGGTGGGGGTACCATGGTACCGGACCTTATATGGTGTCGGTACCATAAACGGCGTTAAGTGCCTACTGTATATGGTGCCACCACAGTACCCGAACGTGGGGGTACGATACAGTGCCACTAGCCTACGTATCGGCACCATATAGGGTGCCAGTACCATAAACGGCGTTAAGTCCCAGACTATATTAGTTGTTTTGTTTACCAAAAATAAACAGCGATCGAGCAGCAGAAGCGACACTTGTACTCGAGATACTCGGCCCCGTGACGACCGCAGATCTGCGCCCCTGACACGTCCGAACAGGCACCACAGACCAGTTCCTCTGGGTTGTATTGAGAAGCTGCCACCGCCTTAAAACCACTGTGCACAGTCAGTCATATTTAGTGATATACAGAGTCGGTTAACAAACATCAAAGTTAAAACAGAGATAGTGGCAATGAACAAGAGTGATAAGAAACAACCCAGCAGATTTTTGCTCTTGCAAAAATATACCTCAACCCCTCTTTTAAATCAAAGATGAAAATTCTTGAAAGATTGCTGAAATTTTCATTAATATACTATGCAGCACTATAACTGATCGAATAACGTCAAAAACGGTTTCGTTAAAGATGATTAGGACGGTCAGACACTCAACGCCGTTTATGGTACCATATACGGTAGTGGTACCTAGGCCAGTGGCTCCATGTATGGTACCTTCATTGTATTGCGTTGGTACCATACTTGGTCCCAACTAGCCTAGGCACTGGTACCATATGGTGCCAACTGCCAGTACCATAAACGGCGTAAAGTGGAAGTTCAATATTTTAAAATAAATCACCTGCTGACATTGAGATTCTCCCCCAAAGTAAGCCTTTGAGCACTTGTAGCAGAGTACATAGACGTATTTGTCCAAGGCATAGCTGACTGGGTCCTGGTAGAATTGACTCGTAGGCGAAGTGACGGCAGGACAGTTCACCAATCCATCATAGTCCAGTCTAAGTTTGGCCTTTTGAATCACCTCATCCTGCAGTTTTTTCAGTGGTTCCAGTATCTCTTTCAGGGATGGATGCTCAATCATTTGCTGACAAAGAGGGCATTTCATGAAAGTAAATGTGATCCTTGGACCAGGCCACTTTCTGCTCAGAGTTGCCTTGACACAATGCGAATGGAATACGTGTCCACAATCCAGCTGTATCGATGGAGCACCACCCAGTCTGTCGGTAAAGCAAATAACACAAAGGTCGTCAGCATCCTGTCTAAGGGAGGCATCTTTCTTGCACTGCAGGCATGGCAGACACTTCTTTTCATTCAAAATGCCTCCACACAGATGGAGACAAGAGTGCGTTTTGAGACAAACAGTGCCGGCCATGCTTTGGCATTCAGTGTGCTCACACACATTGGTCACATTGGAAGAGGCCTTGTTTTGGCAGAAACGACACTTGCCACCAGGCATTCGGGAGCCAAGAGGATTGTCTTCTGTCATAGAGAGCAGGAGATCCTGAGGACTCTGACTGAATTCCACCATTCCATTCAAGGTGGTGCCATCAAAAAGTACTAACAACCATGGCAAACGCAGTCGGGTGCATCCTTCATGAATATCCACATCCGGGCAACCCTCATTAGCAGTGATGACTTGCACTGCATGAGTGCGATTTTTTCGGTTCAGATGAAGCACAGTGTAGCATTCCTTGCACAGTGACATCTGACACACCTCACAGTAAACATGAGCTGCAGTTCTGCCATCATCATGGTTTTCACAGACTGGTGGGGCAACCTCTTCACTTTGTGAGATCTGAGCCCTCCAAATCGGTGAGCACTCCAACCACTCCTTCTTGCGCAGAGTGGAGACAGCAGCAATTGCTAGCCAAAATCTGCCAAACTTGAGACACTGCTCTGGAGACCGATTTGACTCAGACACACTGGTGAAATACATCACATGGTTGGCTATTTCCGCCCTCACTGCTGCAGCCCATGCTTCACCGTAGCGTTCATAGGTTAGATCTCCAAGCAGACTGCGTACCAGCCTTCCAATCTCTATCGAACAAGGCTTTTCGAGACGCCATAATGGTGGTGCATCTTCTAGCGAAGCAGCCAATGTAGTGCTGGAGACTGAGTGGGTAGCCTTTTCTCTGATTTGAAGTGTGATGATTTTGGCGATCACTGTCAGTAGATTGACAACAAAAGTCTTTACATCAGCTACCTTAGCATCAAACAGAGGAAAAACCTTCTCCATGGTGTCGATCACCTGGCACTGTATGAAAGCTGACGAGAACAGAAGAAGCTCGGATAAGGCAGGAATGAGAGTGCTTCTGGTGCTGAATACTTCAATTCCACAGCGAGATCGACTGACTTTGCTCAACATAACAAGCAACCCACAGCAGTAGGAATAGTTCCTCTTGACCATGTCTCTGAGTGAAACAATTTCTCGTTCCAGAGCTGCTACAACTTGTGAGCAGACATAGTTCTGCAGGGGCTGCAGTTGAACTCGACTGAACAGCATGTCAAGCACCTGGTTTCGCAGAGTTCCACTTTGCTCAGGGCAGAACTCATCACTGAATGCTTGGGCAGCAATACTTTGAAACAAGGCAAAAGCATCTGATTGCGCAGCACTGAAGTAAAGTTGATGGGAAGGCGAAGGTTTCAGAGTGGATGAGGCAGGGTGTGCATGGTCTCTCAGAGAACCACAGATCTTGATTAAGCGAACACGCAGAGATGGATCAGGCCCTCTCAGCTCAACTTGAATACTGCTGTAGCCAACAATGCAACACTTGATCCAGCCAACAAAATGGCTGTCCAGAATTTGGGAGTGGAGTTTCTTTCTTGCTCGATTGCCTCCTGGACTAGCATAAGCTACTACTTGGGAAACTCTGAATCCTTCATCTTTCTGATTGTCGATATGAACACTGAGTAGCATGGCATGGACAACTTCTTGGTTAATGGTTATGGTTACAAGTTTAGTTCGGTTCTTGTCCTCCTCCCCACTCTCCCAAAAGGTCTCTGTGGTGTTATCAGTTAAGCAAATGGCCATCACAGATCGACTTGAAGTTTCAACTAATGCCAGATTGGTCACATCATCGAGTCTCTTTAGCTCTGGAACCTTATCTTCCAATGATGCTTCATCCATCCAAGTTAATTCTGTTCCAGGATCAGCCAAGACCTGACCAACTGTTGAAAGAATGTTGCAAGTTAGAATAAGTAAATCCTGTTCATGGCTGGTCAGTTGAAAAGTCCAAGAGCGAAAGCAGAGCCTTCTCAAATTTGGGTCTACATGGTTGCTGCGGAGAATGACAGAAATGGTGTAAAGGAAGGCATGAAATTCTGAAACCATTCGACCACTGAGAGGCCCAGCAAGCAGGGAGAGCCGCCATGGATGTGGCAGAAGATTTACCTTGCCATCAGTCAGTGGGTCATCAGGAAACTTTTGCACAAGTCTCTCATAAGATGCCAGTGCAGTGAGATAATGCCACAGAACATCAGAGACACTGGTTTCTGTGGAAACCAATCGTAGCAGCCAATTCCAAACGCGAAAGACATGAGCAAAGATTGTAGCTCGAAATGTAGACACTCTCATTGCTTCTCGCACTCTTTTCAAGTCATGATGTTGAACCAAAAATGACAGCACAGGTCGGCGAAGCACCACACTGACTGATGCTCTTTGTGACTCAGTTTCTGATGCCAAAGTCTTCAAAGCCACAGAAGGACTAGACAGCACATGGCCAGTACAGGAAGATCTTTGGGGCTCCTTCTGAGCATCACCTGCTGCAAGTGATAGTTTCCGTTTGGGACCAGGATCTGAAGTGTGGGACTGATTTCCTGACTGCTCATTCAGTGTTGGCTGGTCACTTGATCTGCCACCAATTGAGTGAACCAAAGGAGGACTCTCTACTTGAGGAAACAAATTAATTGTCCAACCACTGCAGGTGGAGCTTCCTTCCTTAGAGTCACCTTCAGCAGAAGAGTTCAATTCAAGAAGAAACACAGCATTCTTCTTAATAACAGTTTGTGGTTGTGCAGCACCAAGTGACATCCTGTTCATCCTTCGTCTTTTGTTTCTCTCATTCTGCTGACCACTTGGAGCTGCTCGCAGGTATCTCTGCCTACAGGCAGCACACATGAGATACCATGTAGACATGCCTCTTCCTCCATCACCACAGTTTCCTGACCAACCGGAAGTGCATCTTCCTAAACTGTTGTACCCCTGACCTCCAGCATGACCACCACATCCTGGATGAGCCACTCGCATGTGAGCAGCTATGGGAACTGGAAACCAGGCTTCACACAATTCACAGATCTCTTCATTCAGGTTGGCCCTGTCACGACTGCTAGATGGCCGGTTGTGTGTTCTAATGGTCATTGGAGGACTGGGTAGGATGATGTGTTGCTGGATGCTAGCATACACAGCACTTTCCACTTCACGCCAGATCTTGAAGAGAGGTTTCAGTGCAGCTGGAGCTGCTGTCAGCATAAAATCTGAGGTTGGCTGTCTCATGTGCACTGTTGCAAGTTCAGGGTGATACTTCAAGTAGGCACCACAAGCCATGGCATCTTTGACCAAATGTTCATGCCATAAGAATGCAGAAAACGCGCTTCTGATGCAGTCAGCAACTGATGGGGAAATGGCATCAACTGGTTTAGCAGTTTTGACTGACATCTGTGGCCACACATGGGCAGTGGGTTTCTTCTTGGCTGGAATTTCAATAGAAACTGATTTAGCAGGGTCATCAGGTGAACTGACGGTTCTAGCATTGCCATTTGACACACAATCACCACTTGCAGCAGTGGAAAGGTGACTGCTGCTTGTTGCAGAGTTCCATGAGCTTTGTCGCTGCAAGAAAACTTGACCATGCACACTTTGTGCCAAGCAAAATGCGTTTGACTTTGCAATGCGCACCCATACACCTTCTCTATTATGAACCCAACCATCAGTAGGCACAGATTCATGAAGTGTCAGATAACCAGCTACACTGGCCTCCAAGGAAGGGCTTGATCTAATTGGCAGTTGCTTAGAGGAATCACTTTCAGAAGAAACAGCCTTGTAGATCTCTTCTGAGTTAACAATGATTGATTGGTTACAAACTTCACCATCATCTTCACTTCCTCTGGACAGCAGTGTCCTCTCAAGAGCTTTGCTGTACTGAAGACACCATGCTTGAGTTGGAAAATGGGGTGCATCACAGTGTAGAACACAAGCTTCATCTGTAAGTCTCAACCAGATACCATCATTATTTTCAATCTCTTCAATATAGGAGACTACTGAACCTCTGGGCACTACTCCAACCTGTTGTGCTGCCAAACTTGGGGCTATTCGAATTCTTATCCCAACAGTCATGGCACTGTCATCTACAACTGCCAAACGAGCTTTTGATAACTGTGCCACCTTTCGACGAGCTCTGATACCCATGCGTTCCGAACTACCATCATGCACTTCAACATGGTATGATTGTGGCAGTTGAAATCCATCCAGACGACATTCAATTCTGCACAGGCCACTCTGCTTGGGTGTCCATCGACCAGAAAAAGTTGCATCGGGCCTCTGCACCATGCGCACAGACTCCCTGAGCACTGCATCTCTGAAGTAGGCAAGACGCATTTCTTCAAAGGAATACACTGAGAAAGCAGGCATCATAGTTATGGGTATATATCTGGCTTTGTTCAGATATGTTGGCTGATATGCTTCACTTTGGAGTTTGGCTAAGGTCGGCAAGTTGTTTGCAGAAGGAAAGTTGAAATCAGAAGTTCCCATCCTCACAGCAACTTCAACAGTTAATTCAGGGCACACAGCAGATCTACCATACTGGTCTTTGATCAAAAGTGATATCTGAGTTGGTTGGCCGCAACAGATTTCTTCATCATGAACAATCAGCTCACAGGACTGCAAATCAATGAATGGGTCTACAGCTAGCCAGCGTGACAATTTTCCAGCCACTGTATTATTGGATGCAGCTATAAACTCTTTCAGGAACTTCAGATCAGGGGTCATTGAATAATTGGGAAGGACTCCTTGTAGAGCCTCGCGAATAGTTGGCACATGATTCAGGTTCAACCCCTTCCTCAGTAGAGTTCCATGGCGCTGGATTAATTCCTGAGTTTCCTCCTCAAGAAATGAAGCATCTTCAAGAGCATTGTTATCACTGGGCAACTGCACTAGTAAACTACAAGCTGCAGCACAAATCCAACCCAACTCTTGCTCAAGCAATGCCAGTGGGTCAGTATCAGCAGATGAATAGCCAGTGACAATGCAGTTGTAGCCATACATTTTGTCTGGACTGAAACGTTCTGTGTTGCTCACAGTCTCCAGTACAAACCACAGAGTATTGCCTGGGAGGAAGAGAAACTTCTTTGGCCATCCTTTTGGGCCAGAGAATTTGCCAGTGGGCACAAATTGTTCATCTGCAACGCCCAAGTAAATGCATAGACTGTCTTCCAGCTGAGCAGTGCAACAATCTGAGCTAAATTCGATGCAGACAAAGTCAACAGAAGGATCAAAACGAACAATCTGAGATGACACCTCTGCTGATTTGTAGGGATGGTCACTTTCAACAACAGTCTGTGGCATGTGGACTGTGGTGTCTGACCTTGAACTGAGAACTGATCTTCGTTGTCCATTGCTTGAAGCTACTACTGGCAGAAGTTCGTCTATGGCAGTGATTATATCAAGGGCTTTCTTGGGGTTTTGGTCAAGGAACACCATAGTCCAACCAAAAATGGCAGAAAACATCCATCTATTGCAGGGCACAATTCCAAAGCTAAGACAGTCAAGCAATTTGACAGAAAGCATGCGAAGCAGCATCAGATACCACTTGGCTATCTGCTCACAGTCCAAAGTATCCTTCTTTAGCTTCATGTGACTACTGCTGATCGAATAAAGCACATAAGGAATTTGACCTCGGGATACATTGGTACCATTGAGGCTTAGCGAACATGGCATAAAGAAGATTTTCGCTCCATTTTGAGCAGTTCTGATTGCTGGCACTCCTGCTTCACCGCACCATGTCTTTCCACCATTTAGATACAGTCTAACAGCATACAGATATGCAGGGATCAGCTTGATTGGCTTGTTGAGACGAAGTAGAGCTGTTTCCTTTGAACCAAAGTCAGCCAGGCTGATAGTTCCATTAGCTTTCTCCAGCACTTGCCAAGCTTCTGCAGCTGTATCACCCTGGTTCAGCAGCACCTCTAGATTGTATGTGTACTCTCCACCTGTGCCAACATAGATCCCAAATCCATGCAGGTTAATTCCAGTTGTGTCAACCTTGAAACTGACAGCATCTGCTGCCCCTGAGCTCATGTCCCAATGAGGTTGGTTGGAGATTCGACGAAACCTTGAAGGCGATTGTAACAGTGGAGGATTAGCATAAGCAGGAATTGTAGCCAATTCTTTGACCAAATGCACGATCAGCTTAGCGGCTGCATCTCTCAGTCTACTCTGACCTAGTCCACCCTCCTTCGGTGTAGTAGGGGCAAAGGTAAGCTCTAAGAGAAATCTCAGAAGACTGGGAAAGTTGAGGCCATTCACTTGTTTGAACTGGTACGCTTTGAGCATGTGTCTCATCAGTGAGCTGTAAGAACCGGCTAGAGTGTTGTCTCCAGTGGCAAGAATTATGGATAAGGGGGCTTCAGAGCGAGCTAGTGACTCCATAAGTGAAACCAAAGGCCAATCTCGTCGACCTTCACAACTCATCAGTTCGATCAGCTTTTGCTGAACAAATACTGGGCTAGGATGTAGGATGTGGAAACAGTCAGTGTAGGTTTTGACAGCTTCCTCCGCTAAGATCACATGTATGTCACCCGGCATGACATTCTGGCTCTTCTTGAATATTGCAGCCAACAGTTTGCTCAATTCAATCACTTGACTATTGTATTCTTGCGGTTCTGAAGACCCATGAGCAATAGTTTTCGGGTACAAAAGTTGGAAGTAAAATCTGCAGAGCCTCAGAGCCATCGAACCCACTATTAGACACCTCTCTTGGTTGAACCTTTCAGTCTCGATATTTTCTTCAGATGCAGCACCATAGGCAGCATCAATGGCCCAGTAAATCAGACGAAAAATAGAAGCAGTCAGGGAGGGAGTGACAGAAAGGAGACTTCGCTGTTGGATAAATGGAGCTACAGCGCCAGAGAGTGCCATAGATCGAGACCCCATCAACGTGCTGTCATCATTGGACAGAGCAGTCAAATCATGGGAGTGGAAAGATTGATAAAGGATTTGTGGTATCTGACCTGCATTCACGTCTGTGCCATTGTTGGAAAGACGGGAATTACGAAAGTGAAAAGTGATCCCATCTTCGGAAGTCACAACAGTCTGACCCGATGCACCACAATCTGAACTGGGACCACTAAAACAGGTTGTATGCGTTTTCTAGTGCGCAAATTTCAAATGTACTAACTTGATTTGAACCCAGGCAATGTACCACTGGCCAGCATGACAGGTGACAGGCTTTGAAAGGAACAAATGGGCTTTCTCTCTAGGAGCACAGTCATACAGCATCTCATCAGATTCAGATAACAACTCCAGGTTTTGCTCATCGTATTCCTGACCCACAAGACGCAGCAACTTCAGTCGGACTAAGTATTCACCTCTGCCGCCAAACAGTCCAAACCCAACTACTGAAATGTCCTTGTCGGCCTGGAATTGGATGGCTTCTATTGATTGAGCCGAGTAGCCCCATCCTCCACCATGGTTCTGGAAACGGCTCACCATCCGGTAGTTGTTTAACTCATTTATCAGGGGCTGGACATCTGTGTGTGCTTGTGAAGAAGACAGTGAACTCTATAATCACAGACGCTGATTCACATAGAGAACAAATTATATCATTATAATAAATATTATTACCTTAGGGAATGTTTGGCAAGTAGCTGAAGTCATTGCATACAACATGGCAAGAATATTGAGGCCCAGCTGACTAGAACTGACAGTCACTTCAGGATCTCTGACACTGGGAATCCAAAATTCAGGGCCTTTGAGAAAGTCCAAGTCATGTGATACTTCATTGTCCTCCAATGACCACCTACAGTAAGCAGTCACTTGAGTCTGAGTGGGCTGGTAGGCCCAAAGAATGTCATAAGCTGGGTCCAGACACCAACTGGCGTTCTTGAGACATTTGTCCAGCACAAACTTTTGAAATCCTGTTGACTTGCGGCGAATTACAATGTAGTCTTCAGACTGGGTGGGAAATACCATTAAGCACCTAAAAGATACATGCAGACTGGAGACGGTGTTTCAGTTGAAAGCAAGGGACTGATTGGATGGTAGGTCCAACATTTACCAGTTGTTAGAAAAATGGGAATTTGCTCAAAGTCAAAGTCGGCTCAAAGCAAAGCTGGAAGTTAATTCCCGTTTCTCTTTAACATGTACTTTTAACTTAGCAGCAAACCTTTTTCAGCTGGGTGAATAACTCTGTTACCTTTGGTTGGCTGTGAACAATGCATGTTCCAAGGTTTCCTTTGGCAAAATCTGTTGCTGATATTGCACCAAGGTTGAATCGAGCCCAGCTCCAATCCAACATGCCACTTTGCCGCAATGGACACCGAAGCCCGGAATGAGACCAGGCTGTGCGTGCCAGGACTTTCCCTGACCTTCTCGACCCAGTTGAGCCTTACGGTTTGACCCAAACGTGTAGACCGTTCCTTCAGCTGTTCGAAGCACACAATGGTTGGCACCGGCAGCAATTTGAACCACTTGGACCGAGTTGGGAAGCACCACCAGTTGGGGTCCGACACGGCGCTTTATGTCCCCAGTACCCAGTTGACCATGACAATTGGAACCGAATGTGAATACCTAGATTCAATCCAATAGGGACCAAATCTGTAAGACATACATACAGTCTGGCACTTAACCCCGTTTATGGTGCCAGTACCTAGGCTAGAGGCACCGTATATAGTACCCAGTACCATTATATGGTACCACCACAGTGGCCGAATGCGGGGGTACCATACGGTGCCGGTACCACCACAGGCCCCATATATTATATATGGTGTCGGTACCATAAACGGCGTTAAGTGCCTGACTGACATACCTGTCCATTTGCAGTCAGCAAGATGGAATGGTAGTTGCCAGTGCAAACTTGGGACACTTTGATATCGGCCGGTGTTCTTAGCATCACCCGAGCTGGACTGAGCACCATTCGTCTAGACTTGTCACTCGGTTCGCTACTTTCTTTGTCAGAACGACTGTCGGGCGATGAACCTCTGTCCCCACAGTGGCGACACACCCCACAGCTGAGAAAGCAAGATTGAATCAAAAGAGCGAACAAGATCAAGCCTACCGTAAACAGCCAGATTCCCCTGGTCCACAAGTGGACAAACTGCCTCTTGAGGGACTGCCGGTACGGACAGGACACCTGCTACCGTGAGAGCTGCACTGACCACAGGCTGTACAAATAGTGGCCACATCCTGAAAAACAAACCATAATTACATTGGCTTGGAAAAGAGTTTCAAGCCTACCTTCACCCACATGTGTTCAGCAGGAGAACAGAGTTGAAAATTGGAAGAGGTTGCTTCACTTGACGAACTGGGTTCGCTGGAAGATGGCTTAGGAGAGCCAAAACTAGAAGCCGAATCCACACGACCACATTGGTACATATTGTTCAGGCCCCAGGTGTAGACGCATCCGTGCCGGCTTAGAGCTACTGCATGTGTTTTGCCCAGCGAAATCGATACCAAATGTACGTGCTCTAGCCCAAGCACCTGTAGAAGGCAGAATTAACACAAATACAGTACAGTATGGGCCAAAAATGTCCACCCTTTTTGAACATTACTCAAGCGATTCGTTCTTGATCGAGTTGGCTCAAATTTACAGGATTAATTAACACTATGACTGGGTAGATACTATGCAAGTTTAGTTCCAAAATTCTGACTAGCTCAGGTTTTATGAGCTGAAAACTAATAATCAGGGTGGTTCACAGAAACACTATTTTTCTCGTTAATTCAAAGAGTATCTGTCTGAAACCTGCAGGAATGATTGGTATTGCCATTGGGCATAACTTATTGACTGGGCACCCCTATAGCTTAAAGAGCGCTAACATATCAGGGCTGTTTGTTTTCCGGAAAAAACTCAAGCCGGTTTTTTTCCGGTTTTTTTCCAAAAGTTATCTTCCGAGATGACAGAAAAAATTTTTCAACAATCGCTTTTTATTGCAGAATTCAACGAAATAGCGTGAGTCTTATTATAAAATGGACTAATTTCATGTTTTATTGTAGTAATTTGATTTTAAAACATCAAAAATACAATAATAAAAGTTGCCTGAAAATGGTACCGGTATTTTTTGCGAAAAACAGCTAAGTTATGCCATGGAAATGCTTGTAAGGGTTCTGTTAACCTAAATTCGAAGTATTTGCAGCGAATTTAACCAGTTATTGCGTCTATTTCCTTTAAAAACTTACTTGAGTTTTTTCCGCATTTTAGTTTTTTTTCCGAGCCCCTAGGAAAAAAACCGTTTTTTTCCGAAAAAAAAACGAAAAAAAACCGAGGAAAAAAACCGACCCAACAGCCCTGTAACATATCAAAATGTTACTTTTCTTCATAAGACTGGCGAAATGACAATTCTGAAGATTTTCGAGTTTCCAAAACACTGTGTGAAAGGTTTCTATGATGTGCAACAGAGTTCAAATATCAGGTTCATTCATTTATCGAACTTCCTGCTACAATCTGTCTTGAATAACATTACATCTGATTCAGTGCTTTGATTGTAAAAAGTGCGGATTTCTTTACCAACCAAGTTTTGAAATTCTCCAATTTTAGCGCCCTTTGAGCTATAGGGGTCCCAAGTCAGTATGTTATGCCCGACGGCAATACCAATCATTCCTGCAAGTTCCAGACCCATTCTCTTTGAATTAACGAAAGAAATACTGTTTTTGTGAACAACCCTGATTCTTAGTTTTCAGCTCGTAAAACCTGAGATAGTCAGAATTTTGGCACTACACTTGCAAAGTATCTACCCAGTCATAGTGTTAATTAATCCTGAAAATTTGAACTAAATCGATGGAGAAATGACAGAGAACGAATCGTTTGAGCAAAGTAGTTCGAAATAGGGAGCTCTATGAAAACAATGCAAAGTGCAAAAGATCAGTGAATGAGAAAAACAGGGACACCGACCTGACCAGTCTCTGGGTGACAGTGCATGGCGTGTCTTCCAAACACGAACGCTCTGCCATTCTCAGAGATAAAGGCAGCAGCTGCAGCTGAGCAAGCGGCCCAAATCACCGATTTTCTATGCGTTGGTAGACTGATCTGTCTCAGTTTAGCTGGATTCAAAGCTCTCGACTTTGGAGTGCCGGCCACTACCGGTCCGATTTCAATCTGCTGGGAGCCAGCGAACCAAGCATGCCCAGAGCCAGACCTCAGAATTGCATTGTTACTGTCAAGACCCATAGAAATAGAGACCACAGCCTCGGGCAACACCAGTTCCAGCCATTTCTCGCAGTCTTGCAGTCCTACCAGAGAGCCTTTTCCGCAATAGTAGACCTTGCCAGTTCTGGCCAACAGGTAGGCCATATCCTTGCCCACATGCAAATCAACGGCCTGTTTCAAGAGCGGCAATTTCAAACTGTTCAGAAACAGTCTAACATTCGGCTCCTCACCACGGAAGCCAATATGGGTCTCGGTCAGTCTGTACTTCTGGTCGCGATCCGGTTTGGTGGCAAACTTGTCGTTCAACTCAGTCAAAACCAGATTCCAACTAGGGTCGAGCGAAGCCAATCTGAAGCACTTGCCATCACTGCACAGGGTTCCGGCCGCTGAAGTGGTGGGAAGCAGGATTTCGCCGATTTCGCGCAGACAGTCGGTGTCCAGAACCCAAAGACGCGTGGACTGCTTGCGCTTGAGATAGAGAGATCCGTTGCAGACAGCCAATAGGGAGCCGGGAAGCGCCTTGAGTACGGTATTGCTGGCGTACTCCTGGCCAATCAGCGTCTCGCCTAGACCGGTGCCCAGTTTGTAAAGACCCGTAGCGGAGAGAACATAGATGTAGGACCCATCCGAGGCAACCGCACCACAGGGATTGGTAGGTTCTTCCTTAGGACTACTGGCAGCATCGCATGGCACTGGAAAACTGAAAATAGTCTGTCTGTCTGTCTGTCTGTCTGTCTGTCTGTCTGTCTGTCAGTCAGTCAGTCAGTCAGTCAGTCAGTCAGTCAGTCAGTCAGCCAGTCAGTCAGTCAGTCAGTCAGTCAGTCAGTCAGTCAGTCTGTCCATCTGTTATACATGGGCCGCGGGGAGAGGGTGGTTTACCCCCTTAACTCGCTGGCCAATACCACCCCCTCAGCCGGTCATACCCCCTGCCCGACCTCCCCTCCTGGAGGGAGAAAATTTTCGCATATTTTAGGCAAAATACGCGTTTTTTGGACTTTTTTCCGGGACCCCAAGGTCTCCAGACCCCCTCCGGATTTTTCCGGCCCATGTATGCTGTCTGTCTGTCGCAACAGAAAGAAAAGCTTGATTTGCTAGCTCGGTTTTGAGTAATTCAGGAAAAGAATCCAGTAATTAATAAAGAGACTAAAATTCGCATATCAGTTCTAAGTATCCTTTTCATATACAGTATTGACCAGAAAAGACGGCCTAACAATTTTCAACAGAATTAAACATTTTTGGCACGATTCTTATTATTAAGAGTTTGTTTTGGCCAAGTCCCGGCCTTTTAGCCTTCTGGTCTACCCGGATGGATAAATGGATTGTCCATTGGCCATAGCACCTGGGTTAGGCCACACTGCGAGCCCATCACGCACCCACATCCAGCCCTTCCTTCGCTACTAGCCTAAACACATGCTCGGTGTCAGTCTGGGCGGGTCTCAGTGTAGCTGTCCCCGTTCCCATATGTCCCAACACACAGACATGGGCTAGCATTTCGGCTGAGGGGGGGGGGGGTTATAATTTTCAATTCCTGAGGGGGGGGGCTGCGGGGGTAGGAGCGGGTGAGGGGGGGCTGAGGGGGTGGTAAGCCAAAAAGTCCGATTTTTGGCTAAAATCAAGGTTTTTTGGCTTATTTTTGGTTAAAATAAGCTAAAATAAGCTATTCTGAGCTCATTTACACCTAATCCAGGCATATTTTTATCATAATTTTCTATACAAAATTCTTCCAAAAAATTCCTGAGGGGGGTAGCGGCCGGCTGAGGGGGTAGGTCAGAGCCTGAGGGGGGCAACCCCCCCTCAGCCCCTTCCCCCTTTGCCCATGTCTGCCAACACATGTGTGGTTGCTATCGTAGCTTTAGGTGCTTAGACAGCATTTAGATGTAGCATTTTATTTTCCCATTTACCTCTCAGTGGTAGCTGTCCCCGTTCCATATGTCCCAACACATGTGTGGTTGCTATTGTAGCTTTAGGTGCTTAGACAGCTCTAGTCGGTTCCCATTTACCTACTCGCTGTCACCAGCTTTCGGTGGCCTGGGTTGGGCTTTGTGCCGACCACCAACTCTTTGCGGCAAGAAACTTGCCCCGTCGAGAGGATGAACGCACGACGTGGCGCACAGTGGCTTTGCGGCCTAAACCACTACACCAACTGTGCCGGACTGTACCCGAGTCTTGCTCTTCTAAAATGAACTGACCCCAATCTTTACACGATCTTTAATCCCTCAAAAGACCAGCTTTCTAACACAGCCGGTACGAATCTGGCGCGTTTTTACTTTCAGTGAAGGTGAAAAATAAGCATAGTGATAAAGAATAGTGGCGCCTTCTGAACACGAAGCGCGATAGCATGGCCCAATTTTGGTGTTCGTTGTATTAGCTTAGTTGAGGCGATTATAATTCACCACGACCCCACTAGGTAGTTCGTACAACCCTGTTTTCTATGCAGGAGAGAAGAAACTCATTTTGATAATGCAGAATTTTCATTATCACTGAAAGTAAAAATCCGCCAGATTTTTACCGGCTGTGTTAGAAAGCTGGTCTTCTCAGGAATTAGAGATCTTTTAAAGATTTGTTAACTGCAAAATTTCGGAAAGATTATACAATCAGGCACCGGCACAATTGGTGTAGTGGTTTAGGCCGCAAAGCCACTGTGCGCGACGTCGTGCGCTCATCCTCTCGGCGCGGCAAGTTTCTTGCCACAAAGAGTTAGTGGTCGGCACAAAGCCACATAAATAAGACTGAACCGGTTACGTTTACGTTTCAAATTTTTATCTTCTGCTTACTTTTACTTTTAAGTTTGCTCAACAAAACTCGTCTCCTTCCCAATTATTGGTGGTTGTTCTTAGAATGTTCCTTTTCCAGTCATAATATTTTCTTTTTCCAGTATCAAAAATGTCAGAAATGCCAAATCTCGCTTTTTCTTGACCGCCCTGGATGAAAACGGTCTCTATGACAGTCAGGCACTTAACGCCGTTTATGCTACCGACACCATGTAAGGTGCCGGTACCGTATAATATATGGTACCGGTACTGAGGGTAGTGGTACCATTTATGTCTGCGTCTGTGGTGTAGTGGTAGCAACTCAGTCTGCCATGCACCCAGCGTTAGACGCATGGTAGGGGTTCGTCCCCGGTGATTGCCTCGCATGTGGCCCTTTATGGGTTCTTTACTGGTTTGTCCGGTGTTCATATGCGTTGTAATAAACCTTTTTTTTAAACCTTTTTATGGTGCCCCCACGTTCGGCGACTGTGGTGGTACCATATATGGTACCCCTACCCATGGCCATGGGTGCCGGGACCATATATGGTACCACTACCATATATGGTACGAAATCTGAACAGAGTGGTACCATATATGGTACCGGTACCGGTAACAACGCGAAGGTGGGGGTACCTAAAATCTTATTACATCTCTGCAATTTAATCTGTTGTTTTTGAAATGTGCTGTTTTTTGTCGACACTGTGATAACCACTAATACATTCTGCTGCTGTGTGTTATGATATTTATCATGCTATAAGCTACGTACGTTGCTTGATCACACTGCAGAAAATAAATCTGAATCTGAGTCTGAATCTACCATATATGGTGTCGGTACCAAAAACGGCGTTAAGTGCCTGACTGTAATACCGTAATCAACCTTTTTATCTGTAGTTGATTAGCATTTTTTACAAAACCTGAGCATACTGGTAGGGAATTTAGTGAGAACAGTAGCTAAAACTTGATCAATTGCATGTCTTCCGGTCGCTTACAGCGTTTGATTGACAAATATCTGCTATTTGGTTGGAACAACATTTTCTCAGTACTGTCGGGTGAATATTTTCCGACTCCGAAGAAAACTTGCTTCGTTCCATTAAAAAATTTGCATGGAGCATCTCCAGTGGTTCAACAGTTTACCTGAGCAACTTCTGTGCCTGACAAACGGCCTTTGTCCACCAGTCAACCTTGCCGGGGGCGTCGTCCGAAGCGTCGGTCAGTAGCAGAAAGAGGTTCTGGGCGAAGTCGCGGTAGTTTTCGGCGATCGGCACCAGCTGTCGCTCGTCGCCCGGCGGCGGTCGGTCGCAGAGGAGAGCGCTGGCGGCAGAGACCAGAAACTCCGGCAAACCGTGCGCCACCGCCAAACTCACCACGCAGGCAGACGCTCGGGATGACACTTCCTCGCAGCCTGAAACTATGCTCGGGATGACAGGAGTTTGGAGCATACTGAAACATAATAGGAACAAACAGCATAGTCATACGAGCGCCATAAAGTATTGCGCTGCTTTATAGTTCCCCCTGGGAATTATAATCGGCATTTAGTGGTATTACCCCTCCCCCTCGCCGGCCCATACCCCTCGGCCGGCCATACCTCCCTCCCTGACCCCCCTCCTGGAGGGAGGCAATTTTCGCATATTTAAGGCAAAATAGGCGTCGTTCGTGGACTTTTTTTTCGGGACCCCCCAGGTATCCAGACCCGCTCCGGATTTTTCCGCCCATGTATGGAGGGCGGTCAGAAAAATCGTCTTGGGGGTCCCCATCCGGGTGGCCTAGTTTAAGTCGGGTGGGGGCGCCCTGTCACATGTATGCAGGGGGGTTTGCCCCTACCCGACTTAGACCAAACCCCTCCGGACGGACCCACGAGACGATCTCTCCGACCTCTCCGGTTTTTTTGGGAAGTAATTTTTGAGCAAAATTCTGCGATTCTTACAATTTCAGGCACAAAAATTGCCAAAATCGCCCGTAAAACAGCACTTTTTAGATGTATTTCAGTCCAACTTAGCGACTTTTTGACGATTTTTAGCCGAAAAGTGCAATTTTGAGCTGTTCTTAGTGCCCAACCCCTCCCTAGAATTCGGTACTCTGACCCCCGGCCGGCGCTGGACACCCCTCTCTTTCGGCGGATGACCTGTTACATGCATGATCGATATTAAATAAATAAATAATGATAATAAAATATCGATATGGAATATCGACCAATTTTGATATGCAAAAAAAAATTGCTGAAAAATCTGAGCAGGCGATCTCGGTGCAGGGTTCGTGCGGCTTTTGTATAGCAAAATTGCCTGACCTTTCCCTGACTTTTCCATGACCAAAGTCAAAATTCCCTGACTAAGCAGCCTGAGGAAACTGCAACCAACTTGAGAAAATTTTGAAAAAGTTGCTTCTAAAAACGCATTTAAACGGAATTCTGAGACTAAATTTCCTGTTTAAGTAGTAGCAGCAAGTTAGAAGTTCCATTTTCAAAAGAGCGGTCGAAAAGTTCTGAAAGGACCATTCGGTAGCGAGGTATTCGGACTTTCCAGGTCCCGCTCGAACCCTGTCGGCGGCCAATCAGGGGTTAGCCTAAGTCGGGCGAGGTAAATGTAAGCTGATCAGGCACTTAACGCAGTTTATGGTACCAAATCTGATCAGAGTGGTTGGTACCATATGGTACCGGTACCAATTCGAAGCTAGGGGTTCCACATATGGTGTCGGTACCATAAACGGCGTTAAGTGCCTGACTGTTCAACAGCCAATCAAATCTCACCTCCTCTCCTCAGCTCTCTGAGGAGTCCGAACATCTTCTGCACAAAGGAGTAGGGTTCATTTGCGAGCGCCTCAGGAGGGAGGGCTTGTAGCAGCTGCTGGAGAGAGGCGAGAGCGTTGGCGCAGACCTCAGGGTCTCTTTTGTTCAATTCTGACAGTACGCTGAAGAGGCAGGTAAGACCCATCGACACAGTGTGTAGTGTGGAGCCTGGTGCCGGGGCGTCTAAGGAGGGCTTTATGTCGTCGGCACTCCATACTGAGTTCTCTTCCGCTCCCGGCTTAGTGCTCAGCTTGATGTAGGGACCGTACCTCAAACAACTTCTCTCTTATTTCGATTATTGTTTGTTTATGAGTTCCACTGTCTTTTCGGACAGCTCAGGACACACCTGACTCTTTTCAGAGCCCTTCAATGGGGTAGCCCTGTCTACAAACAACCCTCCCCTTTGCTGCCAATAGGTGCAACGGCAGCGCCGGTTCGGTTCCCTTTTACCTACTGGCCATCACCGGCTTTCGGCGGTCTGGATTGGGCTTTACGTCCACTACTTACAGTCGCTTCGACCGGTTTCGAACCCACAAACAACCGCTCTCACGGATGCTGGGGCCGCCGTGACACACGGGATAGCGTAAACTACCCGTGGCCAAGACGCGACCTACAAACTATTGCTTTGCGCGTGCGGCTTTTTCAGAGCAAAATTGCCTGACATTTCCCTGACCAACCAGAGTCGATCCGGTCGATCGCTAGTGGTGACTGATGCAAAAGCCAGTAGCGTACCCAAGGGGTGTATGGTGGGTGCACTCCCTGGGGCCGAGTAGGAAGGAAGGAAAGATTAGCAAGATTAGACCTGTTTTAATCTTTTGAAAGTTTCTCGCCCTCGTCAAACTACTGTCAATTTTAAACTGAGAACACATTTTTAAATGCGTTTTGAACGCTCGCGCCCTGGCCCAACCAGACAACTTCGGCCAAGCTGACATCACTCCCGTTGCAAAATCCCCGGTAGGCCACTCGACAAGCCATTAGCCAAATGAGCCGTCGGCCGTAGTCAATTAGTAAAAGGTTTGTAGTTGGCAAATAAGGGTAATACAGTCTGGCACTTAACGCCGCTTATGGTACTGGCCAGACATGGGCTAGCATTTCGGCTGATGGGGGGTAGAATTTTCAATTCCTCATGGGGGGGCTGAGGGGGGTAGGAGCGCCTGATGGGGGGCTGAGGGGTGGTAAGCCAAAAAGTCCGATTTTTGGCGAAAATCAGGGTTTTTTGGCTTATTTTTCATTAAAATAAGTTAAAATTAGCTATTCTGAGCTCATTTACGCCTATTCCAGGCATATTTTTATCATAATTTTCTATACAAAATTCTTCCCAAAAATTCCTGATGGGGGGTAGCAGCCGGCTGATGGGGGGTAGATCAGAGCCTGATGGGGGGCCAACCCCCCGCCCCCACCCTGAGGCCCCCCCCCTTTGCCCATGTCTGGTACTGGCACCATATAAGGTGCAGCTACCATATAATGTAAATGGTACCGGTACTTAGGGTAGTGGCACTGTATATGGAATCCCACGTTACCATGATTATGGGTACCCCTACCATAGAATTGGTAACTGCACCGGTACCATTTATGGTACCACTTCATTCAAATTTCGTACCATTTGGTACCGATACATGTACTACGGGGTTTCGGGGTTACCCCTGCTAGAAAGGCCAAACCACCCTCACCCCTCCCGAGACAGGTTAACGGACCCCGACCCAAAAATACAAGTACTAGTAGTGGCTCCAGTACTAACAAACTGACCCAGAAATCACTAATTTTTAGCCTAAAATTCGCTTGAAAAGCCTTTGGAAACCGAATTTGGCGCTTCCACTGCTGACATTTAAGAGAAATCGGCGTTTTTGGAAGCCCTTTTTGTCATTTTTTACTTGTTTTTTTAGCTTTAAAACGCTATTTGGCAGCTTAGGCTAGTGGCACCATATGGTACCGGCACCCATGGTCATGGATAGGGGTACCATAATATGGTGCCACTAGGCAAGGTACCGGTACCATTTGCTACCGTCACGCTATATGGTGCAGGTGCCAGTACCATAAACGCAGTGGCGTATCCCCAGGGGGTGTAGGGTGGGTACACCCCCCTTTGCGGTGGAGGTAGGAAGAAAAAGTCTGTCAAAAATTAGAGAAACTAATGAATTATGTGCCAAAACTGTCTATTTTGTGCTCAGAATGCCTTTTAAATGCGTTCTTGAAGGCTAAATTTTCAAAATTTTCTCGCCCTGATCGGGCAGAAGCCCATCCAGGCCACTTTAAAGTACTAACACTTGTAATTTCTGTTAATTTTAAGCCAGGAATGTGTTTTAAACGCGTTTTTGAAGGCAAATTTTGCTAAATTTTTTTACCCTGCGCCCAACCAGGCACTTTCAAAATTTTACACCCCCCCCCTTACGAAATCCTGGATACGCCACTGTATAAACGGCGTTAAGTTACAGACTGTAAAAAGACATACTTTAACGAGATCTGCCGAGCTACAGCAGCTGCTCCAAAAACAGAGGGCAGAGCAACAACTTGACACGTGGAGTCGAGTTGAAGCGGGTTTTCGGCACAGACGTTGGTGCAGCTGATGGAAGGGTCCTGACTGCTCTCCGACCTCAGACACAGGGCACTGAGGTTGTCGGGCAATTGGAGACAGTTCTGTATCAGAGTGGCGTACTGACAACTCGACTCGCAATCGGCCGATTTCCTGCTCGATTCCACCGGTCGAAATCGACGCAGAAAATACGCCATCCGACCCGTACATCGACCTGCAATTATTGACTAATTATTCAGTTTTTTCTCCCTGTTTTCATTGTGCAAAAGGGGTCGTCCATAAACTTCGACGTTCAGAGTAGCGATCGACCGGAATTCCGGTTCCGGTTCCGGCCGGAACTGGCGGTTCCGGTTCCGGTCCGGTTCCGGTGAAAAACGGTACCGGAACCGGAACTTTTTTTATTCACTATTTTTGATGGATATTCAGTTACATCAAGTATTATTGCGTCTGTTTAATAAAGTGCGCAGCTCAGTGGGGGCAGTAGAATTTGCATGAATGGGGAGAAATTATGCAGTTTTCCATGTTATGCATCATTAGAAGTGCCTCTAAAGACAATTTTCGGTGAAATTATGCAGGTACAGGCAGTGTTTAAAGCTGTATTGTCGTTTTCGAACAGGTTTCTCAACTGACTTAAGGTGCAAAAGTGGAAAAATTGTTGTAAGTATCTGTACTAGCATGCTGGACCCATTTAAGACGATTTTCAAAAAAAAATTTTTTTTTTAAATTTTCAAAAAAAAAGCAAAAATTTTTGGCCTTCAAAAAAATCTTTCTTAACAACTGTGCCTTTAAGGCAGCTAAAAACATCTCCGAAGGTGACAGATCAAAGCTGAAACCTGAAAATGTTGAAAAGCTTCTCTTTCTGAAGTACAATTTGCGTGCTCTTGACTACTGTTATTGAAAAGTCTGTATTCTGTTGTTGATTTGAACTTCTGCTGATGTTTATAACAGGAATTTGTACACGACGTGCCTATAAATACGTTTCTATAAATTTTGGACCGAATATTGAAAAAGTTCCGGTTCCGGTTCCGGCCGGAACTTGGTGGTTCCGGTTCCGGTTCCGGCGAAAATTTTGGTTCCGGTCGATCGCTAGTTCAGAGAGGGGGGCGGGGGTGGTTGGTTGAACGTCGCAGGGGGGTTGGTATCAAAAACGTTGACGTTTCTAAGGCCAAGAATATTTTGTCCGCAGCTTTATATTACAAGGAAAACTCAAGCCAGTTCAAGTTTCCAACTGCCAAAATGGTAGTTGACGATCAAAAAGTTTCGTTTTCATAGCTTCTACCTAAATTTTATTGTACATTTTTCAATGTCCGACACAGTGCCAAGTTTAGTCGGGGGCAGCCAAAATGTCGTAGTTTTAGGGGATTTGTGCTGGGAAGGGGGTGCGAGTACAAAATTTACAAACGTCGTAGTTTGTGGACGGTCCCTAATTAAAAAGTAAATAGTTTGCGCCGACTCTTTAAAAGCAATTGGTCAGGCAAAGTGTGCGGTACTTTGAGCAGTGGTTGCTTCTATTCACAGCACCCCCAGGGTTATCATATCTTATCAGCTACAAACAGTGTAAAACAGCTTCTGTTATCACGAAACTGTTGACCACAGTAGGCAGGTGATAAACAAAAATTAGAAGAACTGATTAATAGAAAAATTCATTCATTTTTTTTTGACATTGGAACAAACCAAAGCATAAAGCAAACGTATTATAAAGTTTTGGCAAAATTATACGCTGCTAAAAAAGCGACATCGATTAGCGCAGCGGTAGGCAGAGCCAGAACCGACGCCGCTCTTAATCGTACGCACATTTATGGGCCGTACATATATGGACAGATGTTAATTGATTGCATTTACGCACTAAAATACGCTCGACGCCTACTTGGGCGTCCGCACGCTTTTCGACGATTTTTAGCCCAAAATTGCTACCTTTCGGCCTTTTTAGGAGTACCTAACCTACCTTGAGGGATTAAATGTATGCTACTCTACTTTACAGACTTACACAGAGATTACGCGCATGTTTAAAAATCGACAACTGCAAATATAAGGACTATTCAGTACAGTAACCCTAAGTGGGTAAACAACCGTTAAATTTGTACACCAACCAACTACATGATTTTATTTTAGTAACTGCATCTGTAACACTCTTTCAAAAGCAGGGTTCATACGGATAAGGGTTTTCCAAATTCCCTGACTTTTCCCTGACCTGAGTGCTAAAATTCCCTGACTTTTTTACAAGCAAACTCATAAAACAGTAAATGTTTTCAAGCACCTAATTTTGAGATTTCTTTTGCATCGGCAGATACTTACATAAACGGTAGCATATTCAATAATTTTCTAAAAGCAAAGGGTGAATTTGGTATTAAAAACTAATCGTATTTCAACAGGTATTCCGAGCGTGAAGTTAAGTCAACAATGATTAACAGTTTCAGGGTTTCGCGAGGCCTGGTTGGGCAGCTGCCTAACCAGGGCGAGAAAATTTTGAAGAAATAGCTTTCAAAAACGCATTTAAAAGGTAGTCTTGGCGTAAAATTAACCGGAATTAACAGCTTCAGAGTTTGAAGAGGCCTGGTTGGGCAACTGCCTAACCAGGGAGAGAAAATTTTAAAAAATCCCTATAATTTTCCCTGACCAGATCTGAAATTCCCTGACTTTTCCCTGACCATTTTTAAATTCCCTGACTTTTCCCTGACCCGTATGAACCCTGAAAAGCTGCCTGGGTCCTGTGGAACCACCAACATCGACCAAGATAAACCATGAAACAATTTGTTCTCCGCCTGTATCGCGTTTCCGTTCACACTTGTAGCTAGGGATGCAAATGGTATAAAAAATACCAAATAGTGAATGGTATTTTCTGAACCAAATAGTTCTCAAAATAGGTCATAAGCAATCTGAACTAATCCAAAAGATTATCTCTCTGACTTCGTGACCCAAATCAAGCTTTATCGCATTCAGATAACTCCTGTACTACTGGAAAAGGAATTTTAACAAGCTCTAAGCTCATGTTCACATGTACATCAGCTGAGGCTAGTCAAATAAGGACTTTTCAGTCATACAGGAAGCATCTCCTATGTACACAGCCCAGGCTAAGAAGTTTTGACAAAACTGGTACATTCAGTTCAATAAACATCAATTTTACGAATTTTGTGCTGAGATAACTGCTATATAAACAGTTCTAATCCATTTTGTACTGTTTTAATCAAGAAAATAAAGAGGAAAATGAGCTGAAATCTTGTAAAACATAGCACGATCGCAAAATAAGCTGAAAGTCCAAGTAATTCTGTTATTTAAACTATTTGGTATTATGCGGTATACAAAAATACCAAATAATACCATTTTAGTGCCCTATAATTTGTTCTCAGACCCCCAACTCCCCTTCCCCCTGCGACGGATGACCTGTTACATGTAATAACGCGAACAATAACACAAACACGCGAACACACAACACAATGTTCTTTTTCTTAGACTTAGAAAGAGCTACGTACTATACAAACGAGATCACCACTCAACAAAAACCTTGGAGAATTTAACCGGGCGTCCCTTCAAAGTCAGCTGCATGTGCAGTCTATCCTTAACATCGTTCAAGTGTTCGTAGAGTTCGTTTCTGGTCTCGGCGGCAGCCAGCGAATGCTTGCAGAACAGTCGGTTGTAGTTGTTCGCGAATTCTACACACGACGACTGACAGGAGAAGATTCCAGGCGCAGATCGACGAACAGTGAAGACAGCTCGGTCGTCCAAAACTGCCAGGTTCTGGGGGTGCTTGGGGAAGGGGTGCACTGCCCCCGTCTCCACTAGCTCGGCCGCACTCTGCCAACTGCTGCTCAGCAAACTTCCTGCGAACTCCTGCAGTTTATTTAGTTACGTGATACACAGAGAACGTGTTTAGCGCATGTATGTAACGGGGGCCAGGCTCTTCTGCCCGTAATAACCGATTATTGTGAGGTGTTTTTTCGTTTCTTTTTTTTCGAAAAAAAAACTGCTTTTTTTCGCAAGGGTCGGAAAAAATTCAAGCTAAAAATAGTTAATTTTATGTTCTTTTTCTATTAAAACATGGACTTTTGCGATGTACAATAGGCCATACTGACTCAAAACTGTTAGAAAACCAACAGAAAAGAATAAAATTTTACGTGATAAATCAAAAATGCAAACTGCCGTAAGAAAATTTGCATATAGCGTCTATTGATGGAGCCTGTCAGGCAGTGACATATGGATGTGATCCATACAGGTGATTGTGGGAGGGGGAGAGCATACATGGGCCTGAAAAATCCGGAGGGGGGTAGGGGGGGTTGGAGACCTCGGGGGGGGGGGGTCCCCCTGAAAAAAAGGCCAAAAAACGCCTACTTTGCCTGAAATAAGCGAAAAATATGGCCGGCCGAGGGGGAGGGGTATACCCCCTTACCCCCGGCCCATGTATGGGGGTACACGAATGTCAGAAAGGATAAGAACCAAAAAAGTGGAGGTGATAAAAAGGTTTCACCTTAATTCCAGCTTCATTCGGGCAGCTGATACTGAGCGAAGTCTCCACATCCTCTGGTTTAACCGGGCTGTGCCACGATTTCTCCGCTTTAGACTTGTGATAGACCCCTTTGACAGTGCGTGACAAAGCCACTTGACTGGGTTTCCTTGGCTGGTAGGAAAGGCGGCCGGTTTTCCGGTTTCCATGCGGCAGTTTCTCGAACGGAAACGCCCGTCCGCCGGTCCATTCGTAGGTGACCACTGCGAATCGCTGCAACAGCCCGGCCGAATCGGTCAGTTTGTAGATCTTCTTTATCAGCTTCCGCTCGGCCGATGGGTTACGGTAGAGATTGCGAGTCACCTTCAGATCGAAGTGCACGCCCGGTGCGATCTTTCGGTCGGCTATTCGCACCGCGTTGCCCTTCGAGTCGAGAATGTAGAATCGGTTCCAGCCTCAAAATAGAACTGCAAATCTAACATGTAACATTTCTCTTACATGTAACTGTCAGGCACTTAACGCCGTTTATGGTACCGGTACATAGGCTAGCGGCACCATACAATACAGTGATGTCTCGTTAATCCGGACAAGTTGGGACCGGCCAAATTTGTCCGGATTAGCGAATTTCCGGATTAACGAATCAAAGCTAAAACACTGTCTTTCGGGTCAAAGGTCTAAATGACAGCTTTTGGTTAGTTGCATATCAGATTCTGCAGCTGTACTGTAGTACCTCCTAAATTAAAACCCAAAAATTTATTTCAGCTCCTAAAAAGGCAAAAATAATCACATTCTGACTCAACAAAAAAACATTATTCAAGTGAAAATTCACACCTGAATTGAAAAATTGCACATGCATTTTGTCCAAATTAACCAAATCCGGATTAACGAATCAATTTACCATACAAATTTCCAAGTTGGGACCCCAAATCTTCAGTCCGGATTAACGAGTCATACAACATGGAGGAAATTGGGACCTAGCCTAATCTTGTCCGGAAGGCGAATATCCGGATTAACGAGGTCCGGATTAACGAGACGCATACATGTAACAGCTCCGGGCCGACCTGGGGGAGGGGGGTTTTCCTCAGATGGGCGGTCGAGGGGGGGTTTCGTCCAGAGGTGGGGTCCAAAATTTCAAAAAGCTCCAAAACGCCTAGAAATGCGTTTTTAGCACGTTTTTTTAGTAAGGACGCTAAAAATCGCAATTTTAAGCTGCCAAATAGCTTTTTAGAGCTAAAAACAAGCAAAAAATGACAAAAAGGGCTTCCAAAAACACTGATTTCTCTTAAATATCAGCAGTGGAAGCGCCAAATTCGGTTTCCAAAGGCTTTTCAAGTGAATTTTAGGCTAAAAATTAGTGATTTCTGACCCAGTTTGTTAATACTGGAGCCACCACTAGAACTTGTATTTTTTGGTCGGGGGGGGGTGAGGGGGGGTTGGCCTTTCCAGCTGGGGGAGTAACCCCCCTAGTACATGTATGACAAGACGTGACTGTATATGGTACCCCCACGATCGGGGACTGTGGTGGTACCATATAAGGTATCCCGACATTCGCATTGGTACCACTACCATAATATATGGTACCGGCACCCACGGTCATGAATAGAATAGGGGTACCATATGCTACCACTAGCCTAGGCACCGGAACCATATGGTACCTCTACCTTCGCATTGATACCGGTACCATATACAGTCAGGCACTTAACGCCGTTTATGGTACCGACACAATGTATGGTGCGGTACCGTATGGTACCACCGGTACCTAGGGTTGTACGCTCAAAAATCGAAAGAATCGCAATTTTTTGGCTTAAAATCGCCAAAAATCGCTAATTTGGGCTGAAATACAGCTAAAAAGTGCTGTTTTGTAGCCGATTTTGGAAATATTTGTGTCTGAAATTGTAGAAAAATCGCAAAATTTGCTCAAAAAATTACTTGCCAGAAAAATCGGAGGGGGGTTGCGGGAAAATCGTCTTGGGGGAGGGGGTCCTCATCCGGGGGGTCCGGCCTAAGTCGGGTGGGGGGCAGACCCCCCTGTTACATGTGACCATGTATCAGACATGGGCTAGCATTTCGGCTGATGGGGGGGTAGAATTTTCAATTCCTGAGGGGGACTGAGGGGGGTAGGAGCGCCTGATGGGGGGTGAGCGGGTGGTAAGCCAAAAAGTCCGATTTTTGGCGAAAATGATGGTTTTTTGCTTATTTTTCATTAAAATAAGTTAAAATTAGCTATTCTGAGCTCATTTACGCCTATTCCAGGCAATTTTTATCATAATTTTCTATACAAAATTCTTCCCAAAAATTCCTGATGGGGGTAGCGGCCGGCTGATAGGGGTAGATCAGAGCCTGATGGGGGCCAACCCCCCCCCCCTCAGCCCCCCCTTTGTCCATGTCTGCCATGTATGGTACCGGTACCATATAATAGTACCCCACGTTCGGGGCCTGTGCTGGTACCATATATGGTACCCCTACCTTCGCATTGGTACCGGTACCGGGACCATATATGGTACCACTCTGTTCAGATTTCGTACCATATTATGGTAGTGGTACCATGTATCGGCACACAAGGCCATGGGTAGGGGTACCATATATCATACATGTAACAGGGGGGTCTGCCCCCACCCGAAATAGGCCAGACCCCCCCCGGATGGGGACCCCCCCCCCCCCCCGAGACGATTTCACCGACCCCCCCTCCGATTTTTCTGGCAAGTAAATCTTCGAGCAAATTTTTGCATTTTTTTTACAATTTCAAACACAAAAATTGCCAAAATCGCCTGCAAAACAGCACCTTTTAGCTGCATTTCAGCCCAAATTAGCGATTTTTGGCAATTTTTAGCGAAAAAATTGCGATTTTTTTCGATTTTTGAGCATTTTTTAGTGCCCACCCCCTCCCCCAAAATTGTGGCTCAGCCCCCCCCGGCCGGCGCCAGACCCCCCCCAACCCCCTTCCCCCCATCAGCGGATGACCTGTTACATGTATGAGCCTAGGTACCGGGACCATATAAGGTACCAGCACCTTATATGGTGTCGGTACCATAATCGAAGTTAAGTGCCAGCGTGTATAACAGGGATTTCCCCTACTGGCAAGGCTAGCTACAGCCATAGCTACTGATTTCTGTGGCAACCATTCTAGGCATTGTTAAGTGATATAGTAAAAGTATCGATGCCAAATATGGTAGCACCGCTCTCAAACTCTTCAGTGGTATCTGCTTCGGTTACGCAGTTGAGTTTGCTAGACGAAGTTTGATGCTCAGACTGAACCCGTCGCCTTTACGTTTCAGACATTTTATCTGGGTCTGCTTGCTTTCTCAGGAGTAATCTGTTCTCTCGGTGTCTCAAAGGCTAGTTTTTCCAAATTTTCTGGCCCTGTTTGGGCAGTGGCTTTACAAAATTTTAATCCCAGTGCAACGGTCCTGCCTGCATCATTGAAATGTACCTGTTCACTGAAATACAATTTTTGGCCCAGCCGTGCAAGTATTGGGTATTGAGGTATTGGGGGTCTCAGGTATTGGTATTGGGGTATTGGGTTTTTCAGGTATTGTTCGCACTCTAAATTTCACCATAAAAATTGTCTTTAGAGGCACTTCTAGGTGAATCCTAAGGAAGGATTTCTTAAGCAGTCGCTGTTAGGCTCAGTGCAAAAGATGTACAGGGTGGGCCATTTATCTATTCCCGGTTTCATTAGGACATAACTTTTTCCTACACAGACCGATTTTGCTGAAATTTTACAATAGATACACCCTGATACAATACAATAGATACACCCTGATACTTCAAGTTTTTACTGTTAAAATTTTAGCGCGTTCTGACATGAAATGTCTGAATAACAGTAAACTTTTCAAAAGTTCGTTATTGCACTGTGAATTATTCTCGTAGTACAGAACGAGGCTGGCGATTTGTTTCTTTCTGCCTTCTGATGACAATTTTTGTATCGATGCTTTAGGAACCCTTTATATTCCGTTTAATTTTTTAATTATAGAATGTCTTTTACCATAAAGGAGCGTGCTAAATGCGTGGTGTGGTTTGATTGGATGCAGAGCGTGGTAGCGGTTCAAAGAAAATTCCGCACGTGGAGACGCATAACTAGCGACCAGAGTGAAGGATTAATTTTAAATTTTAACTGTAAAAATTTGAAGTGTTAAGACATTTGTATATAAATTTTTAATAAAATCGATCTGACTGGAAAAAAGTTATGGTTATATGAAACCGGGAATAGATAAATGGCCCACCCTATACATACAGTATTATGCAGGTTGCTGGATAAAATGTTGGCTGCTTCTAAAGAATTTACTAAAAATTGCATGTACGTACGTGAATTTTTACAGGTCAGGTACAGGTAACAGGTCATCCGTCGAAGGGGCAGGGGTTGGGCATAAAAAACGCTCAAAAATCGCAATTTTTCGGCTAAAACTCGCCCAAAAATCGCTTATCTGGGCTGAAATACAGATAAAAAGTGCTGTTTTACAGACGATTTTTGGCTATTTTTGTGTCTGAAATTGCAAACATTTGCTCAAAAATTACTTGTCAGCAAAATCGGAGGGGGTTGGAAAAATCGTCTTGGGGGGTCTGGCCTAACTCGGTTGGGGGCAGACCCCAGACCCCCTGTTACATGTATGGTCTGTTAGGTCGACCGCCCTCAGGCTGACCTACCCATCACCAGCCCACCGCTACATCCTGGAATTTTTAGGAAGAATTTTGTGTAGAAAACTATGACAAAACTAACCATCCTTTTGACAACCTTTTGGCTTACCATCCATCCCCATCAGACGCCGCCACCGCACTCAGAATTTGAAAATTTACCACCCCATCCCCTCAGCCGAAATGCAAGCCTATACAAACCATATTTTGGAGCAAGTTAAGCTACCAAATCTATTGGGCAGTTAGTAGTTTACGCACCGTTCGCACCAGCAGCGACCCCCATTGGGCGCCGATCTTTCGGAGCGGTGAATTTGCTTAGATCGATCAGAGAACCGTTCTATTTCAGCTTGCATTAACAAATTACGCGTTTTGGTGGGAAAGTAGCTGGGTGCATTAAATCTATTAACGAGAAAGCATCAGTAAAAGAACAGAATGTGCATCTTTGTCGCGTACTCTTCTTTAGTTCCTTAGTCATCATCAACCTTGCTGACTTCCCTGATTTTCCAAGCATTCACATAGACAAAAGGGGCATGCAAAAGTTACGTAATAGTATTTTTGCCCATTTTTGGACTCCGTCCCCCCGGATAATCGCCCATAATAATTTCTGACCCCCACCCTAATAATTTGGCACCCAACCGAAATTTCAATTTTTTGAAGAGGTAGAGCCAAAATTTTTGCGTTCATTTCCAAGTAAAATGACGTTTTTATTAAAATAACATCAGTATACAGTAACAATTGATAATTTTCTTAGTTTTCTTTATTGATGAGCTACAACTATGTACAATGTACGTATAGTCTTTGTTTTACATAGAAGCCATCATTGGGTGGCTTTTTGTTAACGATGAAACCAATACTCCCGCTCCCCCACTGTAATGATTAGTAATCATTTGGCGAACCTCCCTCCCCCTCATGCCATTACGTAATTTTTGCACGCCCCAAAGATTCGGAGTTAGTTAGTAGCAGCTTTCTGGTCATTTAGTGCAATTGCTTTTTCTGTTATGCATGCATCGTATTAGCTTCTTTCTGTTAGCTGTGGTGCATCTCCGGACAGTTGCTGCAGTGCAGTGCTTTTGTTGCTTAGTTTTCTTCTGATAGTACTCTTCCCAAGAATCTACACTACGTATAAAAATGCTTTCAAAGCTGCTGTATCGGCGTTGGAAAAGATGCAATGGAAAAGCGAATTTACCATATTATGCATGCACCTTGTATGTACTCTGTATAGGATCGGCTCTGGGAAATGAAAGGTTGTTTCAAAAATCGGGGTACAATAACAAAAATCACCGAAACTTTACTAAACGTCTCAATTTTATCAGGCAAAAACGTGTCATCTCGGCACCTTTTCTGATTGACATAGTACCAAAATAGGAAATGATTGGCCGAAAAATTGGGTTTCGCTGATGGGGCAACCATTAAACTAACAATCCAAATGTTTTTACTTCACGGCTGACACCAAGAACAAACTCGATATTGGTGATGCTGTCAGTGGTTCCGCTGCATTGTATGTCCGGTCGAATTGTTATTTTGTTGTTCAACTTCAACTTTTATGCCATCAAAGCTCTACACCGTAAAACAGCAAGCGAGCGGCAAGAAAATAAGTTATAACTTGTTAAGTTAAGTTATATATTAAGTTAAGTTAATAAGTTATATAAGTTGTTGTATTAACTGTTTGTCCTTTTGGACTTCTCCACTTTTGCACTTTATAGGCCACTGTTTGATACGGGCCTAAGCACTGCCTACAACTTCATAATTTTACCAAAAATTGCCTTAGTCACTTGCTAGGTTGTTCTTACGTTTTGTGTTTTGGATTAGGAGTAGCCAACTGCTATAGAGCAGGAAGAGAAAGACGGCCCGGCAGCCTCCTTAACAACAACCCTCCCCTTTTGGGTGGATGGGTGCAAGACAGCTAAGGTTTGGTCCCCATTTATCTACTTGCCATTGCTCACTTTCGACGGCCTGGGTTGGGCTTACTTCCCATCGCCTCAACATGTTTTGAACCCACAAACACACCGCTTCCATGGGTGCCGGGGCCGCCGTGACACACGTGATTATTTTCGCTTTTTTCTTTTAAAATTTTAATACAAGCTGATTTTCCAGCTACTTTTCCACCAAAACCCGGAATTTGTTAATGCAAGCTGAAATAGAACGGTTCTCTGATCGATCTAAGCAAATTCACAACTCCGAAAGATCGGCGCCCAATTGGGGACGCTGCTGATGCGAACGGTGCGTAAACTACTAACTGCCAATCTATTGTTATTTTGTGTACTATTTAAATAGCAAAAAAACGGTATTTACCGGAGGGAGACCTCCACGATCCTAATGCGTCAACCCGAAGGTCGTTCTTGTGTTTCAAATTTCCAACGTCCACCACAAACGTTGCATCGGTATCCACTAAGCCTGAAAGTAAACTGGCAACTAACTTCTAAGAAAAGTTAGTTAGATCACAGAAAGTGCTATAAAAAACTAAGCGCTTCATCTAACGCCGGAAACCATTTGCTTCCTCTAAACTACTGTCCTAAAAATCTGATACAAAATTCACAACATTTCGGCATTTTTTATGTTCCTACTGTTTCAGTAACAAAACTGTCTCTAAAACAGTCATACATGTAAATGTAACAGGTCATCCGCCGAAGGGGGAGGGGGCTTGGGGGGTCGGGCACCGGCCGGGGGGTCTGAGCCGAGAGGGGTTGGGCACTAAAAAACGCTCAAAAATCGCAATTTTTTGGCTAATTTGGGCTGAAATAAGTGCTGTTTTGCTGGCGATTTTGGCAATTTTTGTGTCTCAAATTGTAAAAAATTGCAGTTTGTTCAAAAATTACTTGCCAGAAAAATCGGAAGGGGTCTCCGGGCAGACCACCGGATCCTACTGTTAACACTTAGCTGTATTTGCATTTCAGCCCGAAAATGACAATTTTTAGTTTTTTATACCGAACCCCTCCCCATCGGCTGATGACCTGTTACATGTATGACCATACATGGGCCGGAAAAATCCGGGGGTGGTCTGAAGGTATCGGGGGCGGAGAAAAAGTAAAAAAAACCCTACTTTTGCCTTAACTAAGCGAAAATTTTCAGTCTCTAGTAGGGGGTCCCCGAAGCCCATGTACGTGTAGGACTTACCTACAGCAAGAAAAATCAATCAATACCGAACAGCATTGGCATCCCTAATTGTGATGGATAGCAATCTTACCAGAAGGAACGGATTTGCAGATCAGACTGTTGTCTACAGAGTCTGGCGAGAACAAAATCTGCTCAGCTTCGTGATAAGCCACTGCCCTTCTAGCGTAGATCGGTTGAAAGGGCGAATCTGACTCTAACCAAACTTTCGGCTTTTCAATCACGCATCGCACACTTCTGAATGACCGTGTCGGCAGCACCAGAGGAGCTTCGCTGAAAATTATACACTCAGGGACTTAACGCCGTTTATACTACTGACTCCATTACCCCCACATTCGGCCACTGTGGTTGGTGCTACCATATATGCATACATGGGCCATTGGGGTGAGGGGTTTACCCTCTCCCCTCGGCCGGCCATACCCCCTGCTCGACCCCCACGGAGGGAGAAAATTTTCGCTTATTTAAGGAAAATAGGCTTTTTTTTACTTTTTTCCGGCCCCCCCCCCCGAGGTCTCCATACCCCCTCCCAGACATGGGCAAAGGGGGAACAGGCTCTGACCTACCCCCTCAGGAATTTTTTGGAAGAATTTTGTATAGAAAATTATGATATATGCCTGGATTAGGTGTAAATGAGCTCAGAATAGCTTACTTTAACTTATTTTAATGAAAAATAAGCCAAAAAACCTTGATTTTAGCCAAAAATCGGACTTTTTGGCTTACCACCTCCTCAGCCACCCCACTCAGGCGCTCCTACCCCACTCAGGAATTTAAAATTCTACCCTCCCCCCTCAGCCGAAATGGTAGCCCATGTCTGCCCCCTCCGAATTTTTCCGGCCCATGTATGCATATATGGTACCCCTACCTTCTGGTACTGGTACCGGTACCATACGGTACCCCACCCCATGGCGCCACCCACCTACTATAGACAGAAAATTTGGTTTTACGTTTTGGAGTGGTGATCAACCAGATGATGATAAGCAGAAGAAAAGCTGACTGAGCCATCGGCCGCATTATCATCTGCTGAGTAGAGCAACGGTTCTACCACCACTGGCACAACAACCTCTTCCTCCATCCCTCATACAACCTGTTCAATTAAAAACCTTTGTCCTTTCTTTCCTTTCCTTCCTTCCTTCTCTTCCCTTTCCTATTCTCTCTTTCTTCTTAACAACAACGATTTACCGCTCGTTCCGCCTTTTCTTCCAAAACGCCGCACGCGACCGGTGACGGCGCCTTTCCTGACTGTGAAGTAGTAGCTAGCCGGTCAATTCCGCTACGCAAACTGAGGCGGCAATTTCAAATTACCGCTCGACGGCGCTGTTTTTGCTGTTCGATTTTTGGTTAGTTGCTTGCAGTACAGACATGAGAATTATGATGGGCGGTAAGGCTTAGCGGGCAGCCCTGGCATCACCTGGGTCGGTTTTCGCGAGAGGAGTGGCCTTTCGCACGCAGACTCCCTTTAGCTTCCCACCCAACGGTACGGTACTGGTAAGTCGTATTTAGTGGACTTTAACGACCTCGACTAGAGTGCGAACAATACCTGAAAAACCCAATACCCAATCCCAACACCTGAGACCCCATACCCAATACACAATATTTGCATAGCTAAGCCAAAAATTGCATTTCAGTTAACAAGTAGATACATTCCAGATTCCAGTGGTGTACACAGGATTTCTTTCATAGGGATTAAAATTTCGAAGAGGCCTGGTTGGCCATTGTCCAACTAGAACGAGAAATTTTGAAAAATTAGCCTTTAAGCAAGCATTTAGAAGCCATTCTGGAGGGTAAAATAAGCAAAAATAAACAGTTTTAGTCCGTACATGATCTACTGTATTACAGTATTCCTTATTTTCGGCGGATTTCATGTTCGTACTCCACCGGAAAGGGGTGTACCAGACCCGCACCCCCTGGGTACAATACTAATACATTCTATATCACTAAAATAACAAATTTCAATTGAATCACAAACGTTTATCTTAGATAAGAATAGAGAAATTGCACTGATTACTAGTGTATGTACTACTTAGAAAAGCGGACAGTATAAGACATTCTTAACCTTTAGTTTATTATCGCAAAAACGGCTTTCTATACCTAATCATCAGTCAATATTTTCGATTTTTTTCAGGTCAGTTTTTCAGCTCAAGAGCAAACTTTTTTCGATTTTTATAGGTTTTCATTGGGTATTGGGGCATAAAAACCTAATACCCAATACCAGTTCGCACTCTAATTTCAACACTACCAACCAAGATGAAAAAACGCACACGTCTGATACAACGGCATTGCGTTTTCATATTGTTACTATTCTGGTTTGGCTTCATTTATTTACGTGTCTTTGGCCGTTACATAAAGGCCAAAAATTTGCGTTTCCTTGGACATCATTGCGAAAAATCCTGCTAGCGGCTGAGATTCAGCAGGCTTTTAGGATAAAGGTGCTCTTGTAAGTTAAAGGTTGCAAGTTGCAAGCTAGCCTGCATCTGACAGATGGTAATGCATTATGCACAACGGCGCAACGCGTTTTGACTTAATCAAAACCTTTTGCAGATTCATTTCGCGCACAGCACAACACGCAGGCAGGCAGTTGAGCGGTAATTTGAATTTGCCGCCTCACTTTGCGCCGCGGAATTGGCCAGCTGCTACTTCGCAGCCAGGAAAGGCGCCGTCACCGGTCGCGTACCAAAACGCGCAACTTAGATCAGCGAGCGACCCGGTCCGCCCGGTCTATTCCCCCACCAGACAAACTGCCTTTGTTAAAAATGTTTTCCTAAGCCTACAATGTATGCAACTCATAGAAATGATGCAAGAGAGAGAGAGAGACAAAACCGTGGCATTAACACATTCGAATTCACCCTTGAGGCCAACACAATTCCTGTGTTTGGAGGTCTGTGAACGCGGTCGCCTATATCGCCTAACACAAAGCACAACACATTGAAGCCCATTGTACATTGTTACATTGAAGCCACTGAACACTTTAGTGTTGGCGATCTGATCCGATCCAATCGGTTGTAGGACGTTTCGTCCCGACCGTTTCATCCCCTTGCTGTTCGTCCCGGCTGTTTCGTCCCAACCGTTTAGTCCCGGCCATTTTTTAAGCGTAACCGTTTCGTCCCGCTGCTAACTACAGTATATTGCAAAGCGGCGGCAAAATCAAATGCCAAATGCGCCACAACTCACCAAGAGGTCAAATGTCAGGCACACAGTGGCTTTCGGTGGCCTAGGTTGGGCTTTGTGCCGACGACCAACTCTTTGCGGCAAGAAACTTGCCCCGCCGAGTGGATGAACGCGCGACCATCATTGAGCAGAGAGAATGCAGCTATCTCCAAGGATGCCTACCAAATTCAAAGTTTGAATTTGATATGGTATGGTATAGTACAACTGTATAAACTTGGCGATTTGAATTCTTTCCTTAACCTTATTTTTAAATGTTTTGAAACTAAGACCAAGGATTTTCTTATCAAACTGTACAAAAACTGTACAAAATTTTTGTTCGTCCTAAGTTAGAATATGCCTCAGAGGTCTAGAATCCGTATTTACTTAATCTGATCTGATCTGATCTGATCGTTGATCTGATTAAAAGGGGTACGGAGATTATTTACTCGCCGAATTCCAGGTCTTATGAATTTTGAATATTCCGAAAGGCTAAGATTGCTCAGTTTGGAGTCTTTAGAAAAAAGAAGAATAGTTGCTGACCTTGTAATGGTGTACAAATTAATTTCGAACAAATTGACCTCACTGTTGATTTGTTTTTCAAATTTAATAACCTGATATCACGTGGTCACCAGTATAAATTGTGTTTACCGAAGTCCAGCCAGGCTTGATATTAGAAAATATTCCTTTGCGATTCGAGTAATAAATATTTGGAACTCCTTACCAACTGAAACAAAAAAACAAATGAAATTTGCGCTCCACTCGAGCCTCCCGCAACGCTCTTTGTAATACGGATTTTAGTAAATTTTGTCGGGGTAGGGTATTAGTTATTGTTGTCGGGGTAGGGTATTAGTTATTGTTATTGTGTACAGCTGCTATATGCATGGCTTTATTACTGAATGCGTATGTATGACAGACTGGCTTCGGTTTAAAAGAATGAACGATTTGGTTTTCGCGCCTTGGATGTGCATGTTTCACTTTGTGAACCGGGACGAAACGGTCACTTTAAAACTTGGCCGGGACGAAACGGTCGGGACGAAACAGCCGGGACTAACAGCAAGGGGACGAAACGGTCGGGACGAAATGGGCGGATACCGATCCAATCCGATCTGGCGGGGGGCGTACGATGTACAGTACAGCCCTACGATCAGACCTGCACGGTCCATTTCGTTACCCCTGATATCGTCATAATAATAAGGTTTATTGCACACGTTTTTAGTAACAGAACATGTTCACAGAATGGCGACCAGGACAAAAGAGAAGCTCCAGTGCAAAGCGGTTTGCTGGCAGTGCACTTACGCAAACCGCAATCCTCGATTACTAATTGTTATTTTGTCTTTAAATAGGCCTACCGAACGAGCAGCCACCTGCTCTTCCGTTGACAGATTCCAATTGTTAACTACTCTATTTGCAAAGAAATGCTTCTTTACGTTGATACGACTACTCTGGACTTTCATCATCTGTGAATGTCCGCGCGATTTTCGCTGTTTAAGCTCAAAGAATTCGCTAGGGTTCAAATCAATTAATCCATTTTTTATCTTGTAGCATAGTATTAAATCTGTTTTCACCCTTCGTTTTTCTAACGTTTCGAGTTCCAAGATTGTAATACGCTCTAAATATGGTTTCTCAGACCAGCCGCATCTATAAAATAATCTCCGCGTAAAATATCTTTGTACTTTTTCAATGGCATCAATATCCTTACAAAGATAGGGATTCCAAATAGCTGATCCTGATTCAACTATAGGGCGAACATAAGTTTTATATGCCCTCAGTAAGATATCTCTTTGTCGTGTATGAAACACTCTAAAAATTAAGGCTGACATTTTCAAAGCCTTTGCCGATATCCGCTGACAATGTTCAGAGAATTTCAAATTTTTTGGAACGTAATACCCTAAATCTTTAATCACCTGAAGTGATTGAAGATTTATGTTGTTTATAGAATACACAAAAACGTTTTTGTGTTGCCTGTTTGAGATGTAAAGGACCTGGCATTTAGGTTCCGATAGGGTTAGCTGCCACTTTCTAGACCATTCAAATACTCTTTCCAAGTCTTGTTGCAGTATCTCAGGATCACTGATTGGATTTACTAGTGTTTTATATAGTTTAACATCATCTGCAAATAATTTAACCTTACAGCCAAGAACATTATCTACAATATCATCAATGTAAATTAGAAAAAGAATTGGACCAAGAACAGTACCCTGTGGAACAGAACTAATAACAGGTACAGGGTTTGACACAGTGGAATTTAGACACAGTCTGACACAGTCATCTGGGACGTTTGCCCTTCTTTCACTGCCAAGCCACTAAAGCCATGCTGTTGGGCGCCAGGTACTAAGAGACTGCCTGGCGTGGTGACGTCTAGGGCCCGACCGGATACAAATTTCTACCGGATCCGGATCCGGATCCGGATATGCCGGATATCATTATTCAACTTAAATTTTTTTAGAATGCAATAAACAACATATATACATTTTTTTGTTCTATAACAGTTGATTCAAAACAACATCTAATAATTGTAGTTCAAACTATGGTTGGATGATATCGGGTTTTTGCGATGCATGTGATATTGCATATGAATATATGCATGCAATCTCTAGTGCATATTGATATTGCATATATCATATGCATGCAAAAATGAGATATGTACATATTTTTCGCATATTTGCATATTTTATCACCGCGGCTAGAAATTGATAACTGGACGCTTTTCAAGCATTTTCGAGTCTGTTCGGAATGTCTATGCAATCTTTAGCATTTATCAGGCATACCTATTTTACAGATACAGACCTCATCTGGAAAAAAACAGAAGGGGAAACACAGTTTGGCATGAAAGTTCAGCTCATTTCGTAATTTTTAGATAAAAATGCTTTACATCACAGACTTCTGGCTAAATTATTGTTTGCATGTTCAAATTTGTTCTCTCTAATGTGGTATACTTAGCCGACCTTTTGGTAGACCTGTCCTAGTTTTACAAACTAAAAAATTATGAATTTGAAAAATCTCAGTTGAGATTTCCATTTTTTGCGAGTTGAGTTTAGAGTCTCAAACCATTCATCTACGTTGTGTGTGCAACTGAAAAGAGACGCTTTGATTTCCGTAAAGTACAGATTTACAGTATAAACTTGCATCAATAATAGTTAGTTTTTTATTTTAGATTTATTTATTTTTAATTAAATGAAAAATTAGCAAAAACAAAGCGACTATCCTAAACATAGAAATCCAGTCTGCTTGGCTGTTTTGTTATGTTCATTGCATCACATTAGTATTATTATTTTTATTAAGAGTTTCTTTTGGCCAAGTCCTAACCTGCTCGCCTTCTGTAGCTTGGAGTTATGCCCTTCCGAAATGAACTGACCCGAATTTTCAGATGTCAAATTTGAACGTAAATATTTCAAGAAACCTTCATCGGATCTTTGCCAAATTTTGCAAGTTAACCAATCTTTATATGGACTTAAGAACCTGAAGAGCTCAGCTTTTTCACACAACCGGTTAAAATCTGGCGGATTTTTACTTTCAGTCAAGGCCGATAGGAGCACTCAAATACTTCCTGCCAAGCTGAAAAACTGTTTTTAGAACCATACAACTGCCGCATCTAACAATCATTGGGTCGAATGCAATATTTATGTTCAAAATACGTAAAAAATCACGTTTTCTCATCTGTGACTGATATCCGGCATATCCGGCAGGTAATATCCGGATCCGGTACCGGATCCGGATATGGCCATATCCGGCCGGATCCGGATCCGGATATCCGGTCGGGCCCTAGTGACGTCATGGTGCTGCCAGTTCCCAACGGCCGCCCGGCCGCAGGCACTAAACCGGTATTGGCCTTATTGCTGGTCTCTCAGACGGCTCCTGACGTCGTTGATCTTCCCTCCAACGCGGCATGCTTTTTGGAGCGGCTTTCGGTGCAACGGCAGATCCAGTTGGTTCCCATTTTACCTACTCGCTGTAACCAGTTTTCGGTGGCCTGGGTGGAGCTTTATGCCGACGACCAACTCTTTTGCGGCAAGAAACTTGCCCCGCCGAGTGGATGAGTCGTCGTCGCGCACAGTGGCCATGTGGCGTAAACCACTACACCAACTGTGCCGGCAAAAAAAATTTGGAACGCTTCACGAATTTGCGTGTCATCCTAGCCGAACACAAAAAATGGGCGGGCGAACGCCCTCCGAACACCTTCCCGAACACCACCCGGAACACCCCAAACATCACCCAAATACCTCCCAATCACCCTGAACACCAAACAATCGCCCAAACCGTACATGTAACAGTGGGTTTGCCCCCACCCGACTTAGGCCAGACGATTTTTCCGACCCCATCCGATTTTCTGGCAAGTAATTTTTTAGCAAGTTTTTGCGATTTTTTCCAATTTCGGCGGATGAACTGTGAAATGTATGACCCAAACTCCCCCAAACAGCAAAACTCTGAAACCCTTTCCATTTGCCTACTGGCCATCACCAGTCTGTGTAGCTTTTTTGCATACTCCCTTTGCCTACTGGACTGCACAGCTTGGTCTGACACTCTACGTTTGCAGTGCAGCAAACATTTATTTTTTTCGCATTTTATTTGAACTGTACAATCAACTTTAACTCTCACAAAGAAGTCACTCGTTCTTCTCTTTGTTCCGTTTCGTACCTGGTTCGACCGTAGAGCAGTCTTCTGACTCTCAACTTTTGATCTTGCCAAACCATACCTGCTAGTGCCAGGGCGGCCAACACATTCTGAACATTGCATACGGTAGGTAAAACTATGTGTAAATTAGAAGTAAAACACACAGTAAAACATAAGCCATACCAGAACCAAAAAGATATAAGCATCGGGTTTCCATCCCCAGCTGCCTTCGATTAACGGACTAAAAACGCGTCCAACAATCACTCCAAACGCACCCACTGCCGTGATAATGCCTAAAAGTAGGATTTATTACTACCTAACTTTGCACATTCGACCGTTTTACCAATTACAGTAGCCCGAGCTTTCTCATTCTGTTCAAGAGAAGCTTCTTCTCCCAACTCTGTGGACACGGCTGCTTCTATAGTGGCTGAGGAACCTTCGAGAAATACGCCAGCTAACAGACACCAAATAGCTGGGTGTCGGGGTCCGCTCCCGGCTAAAAGCAAACGCTTCCATAATTCTCTTTCTCAACTACCTATACAGTACTTGCGTAGGAGAGAATTTGCATAGCAAGTGCAGCCAGCAAGAATAAAACTATAACCAAATTTCGTCCCATTCTCTTCTAAACTATCTATTTTATTTGATTGACAGTAGTGTTTGTTGAGAGAAAACTTACGAATAGTTCTGCCATGATAAGAACGCTGATAACCATTCCAAACAATTGCTCTACCGGTGAAAAGTAGAACAATTCAAAATTGACCATCCGTGTGAAGGCCGTAGAAGCGCAGTACTGAATGGCAGCTTTGAATAATTCAACAATTTTGAAAAACTTACAGCTAAAACTTTATGAGATCGCAAAACAGTTGACATGAGGCTTTTCTTTTCCTTTTCTTGAGTAAAATCACCAAGGTTTTCGTTAGTTGCAGCGTCTGTAGTACCGAAACCTAGAAATATTGGGCAGATTGATAAAAAAACTTTGATTAGTTATCTGTTACTAATGTCATCAGGAGAAGAAATCAGTCCGCAAAAGAGAATCAACCCTTCTGCTATCATAACACTTCCCAAGGCAAGAAAAACAGTCTGAAAAACAAATCTTTAAACTTTGAACGCTCAATGAACATTCACTTAAACCACCTCACCTCAACACCATACTGCAAAAAGAGTGTCGACACCAGAACAGCCAAATTTCTGCCCATAAAGTGTGTGATAATCAAAAAGGCCATCAGGAGAGCCATTTGACCCTTTTGACCTTTGACCCAGTTTCCAATAGCAGCTATGCATACTGGCCATGCAGTGCCCAGTGAGATTCCGAACAGTATGGTAGTCAGATAATAATAGATTGAATTGTAGAACTCAAGCAAATGTGGCACAAGACCAAATAATAACAGCTGAAACAGTTTCTTTCTACTCTAATAATACTCTGCGTATAGTACAGAGTGCGTCAAAAAAAAAACAACCCAGCAGATTTTTTGCTGTAGCAACCGCAAATCTCAACCGATTTGAATGAATCCTGCTTTAAATGAAAGATAAATAAATTCTTGAACGACTGGTGTAGCTTTTATTAAGATGCGTTGCTTAGTTCCTGAGATAATTGCTTTCAAAATCAAAACAGAGATTTTGGCAGTGCACAACAGAGATTAAAACAACCCAGCAGATTTTTTGCTGTAGCAGCCGCAAATCTCAACCGATTTCAGTGAGTCCTATTTTATATGAAAGATAAATTAATTCTTGAAAGTTTGGTGAAGCTTTTATTAAGATATGATGCTTGGTTCCTGAGATATTTGCACTCAAAGTCAAAACAGATTTTGGCTATGAACAAGAGCGATTTTTATTATTCTTTTGCACTACATGATAAAACCGGTTCCTACTGCTCAGGGCTAACGTAACGAGGTTTTTCTGGTGCCACACATGCTTGGTTACTTCATTTGTTGTTGTTGTTGTTGTAACTTTTTGTCCTTTCGGACTAGGAGTAGCCAACTGCTATAGAGCAGAAAGAGACGCAAGGTCCGGCAGCCTCCTTAACAACAACCGTCCCCTTTTGCTGTCGGTGTGTGCAAGACAGCTAAGGTTTGGTTCCCATTTATCTACTTGCCATTGCTGACTTTCGATGGCCTGGGTTGGGCTTTGTGTCGACTACTTCCCATCGCCTCGACAGGTTTCGAACCCACAAACACACCGCTTCCACGGGTGCCGGGGCCGCCGTGACACACGGGATAGCGTAAACTACCCATGGCCAAGACGCGATTTGTAAAAGTCTTGTTGCCCCTCAGCAGTAGGAATCCGTTTTGTTGTGAAGTGCAACGGTATCGCTCTTGTTCACTGCCAAAATCTCTGTTTTGAGTTTGAAGGAAAATATCTCAGGAACTAAACATCGTATCTTAATAGGGCCTTCACCAGTCTTTCAAGAATTTATTTATCTTTCATTTAAAGCAGGATTCATTCAAATCAGTTGAGATTTGCGGTTGCTACAGCAAAAACTCTGCTGGGTCGTTTTTTTGACACACCCTGTACAAGCTTACCGATAGGCCAGTAGCTAAGGAGGCTCCCACAAGTAAAAGCCTCACCTCTACTCGGTCACCAAGGTACCCGATTACTAGAGCGCCCTAAAACCTGTAACTCTGCATTACAGTGTACTCAAATAATTGCCGCAAAACTTCTAATAATATCGCTGCGCTATTACTTTTTCGTGATTGCTTTTGGGGTCGCTAGTATTGGAGCGTGCGCGTTTTATTTCAATGCTACATTGGCTATCTCAAGTATCCTCATTTTTCTGAGAATACAGGGTATTTTGTCTTAAACACAAGCAATCTTTATAAGAGTTTTAGTCTGACTAATGTTGGCAAGCTTAATCAAAGAAAATTGTCTCAAAGGGACAGTATTCTACATTGGAAACACGTACAAAGTGTTGATAGTAATGCGCGTGGGAGCCCTATTATTAGAACGGCGCTACTATTAGAGCGTGCGGGTCTATTTTCCTGGGCTGTCCGTAAAGAGAGCTACTATTGGAGCGTGCGCTTTTATTAGAAGTTTTACGGTATTCCTCCCCTAAATGGAAGTGGAGTGGAGTTGTGGTTGGTGGGTGTCTGAGTCTCAATTCGGGGCATAGAGTACTAAAAATCGGTAAAAAAAAAGCTAATTTGGGCTAAAATAGAGCTAAAAAGTGCAGTTTTAGCCGGCGATTTTAGCCAATTTAGTGCCGGAAATTCTGACAATCGGTCATTAAACTGAAAGTCAAGAATAAAATCAAAATCGCACCAGAACATTAGCAGAGAGAAAAACAGCTTCTTGTATCATAAAAATAAATTCATCTGCTTCTTTCTCGGTTTCAAACAAAGTCCGCTCTCTCTTGTTGGACAGAAAGTCAGGTGTCCAGCGTTCTATGACGGCTTTTTCCAAATTTGGCATTAGAAATCGCAGAGAGCTTGCTGTGAAGGTGGCGTAGCTGAAATTACACAGATTTAGTCTGTACAGTATATCTATTACAGTCAGGCACTTAACGCCGTTTATGCTACCGACACCTTATAAGGTGCCGGTACCATATATGGTGCCTGTACCATAAACAGCGTTAAGTACCTGGCTGTATTAGATGGTTCCTTACCTTAGAAGTATAAGGAAGAGATTGATAATTTTGTGGATAGTCAGATTGTTCCATTCCAGCTTAATTTCAATGCAGCCCAGACTAAATTTCCACCTGCGAGGGTGCATATCTATGGAGCTACGTACCTATCCATTGTTAGAAAGCAATGGCACAACCAGTAGCCTGGCTATGACTGGTTTTTTAAACTAAAAATCTAGTTGTGTCGCTGCCGAAAGTTTTAGCTGTGAGACAACAAGTGTCAGAATACCGTGTGTAGATTCAATTGGTTAGCCAGTTGTTGCCTTTTCGAGGCACGAGTACATAGAGTACGTAACGTAACGTAACGTAACGTAACGTAACGTAACGTAACGTAACGTAACTATTTATAGAGTTGAGTGCACACGATAGATGTAACGTAACGTAACGTAACGTAACGTAACGTAACGTAACGTAACGTAACGTAACGTAACGTAACCGATCCGATGTGCGGGGGGCTTTTACAGCCCTACGCTCAGACCTTGCGATCCATTGCACAACCCCTGTGTTTCGTCATCTCGGACGTTTCCCTTCTATCACTGCCAGCCACTCTAGCCATGCTGTTGCAGGTACTAAGAGAGCGCCTGGCGCATTGACGTCATAGTGCTGACAGCATCCACTGCCGCCCGGCCGAAGAGGAGTAAACCGGTATAGGCCTTGTTGTGTCGTCTCAGCCAGCACTTGACGTCATTGCTCTTTCTCCAAGTTGGCATGCTGTAGGAGCGGCTTCGGTGCTATGGCAGATCCAGTTGTTTCCCATTTTATCTACTTGCTGTAACCAGCTTTCGGCGGCCTGGGTGGAGCGTTGTGCCGACGACCAACTCTTTGCAGCAAGAAACTTGCTGCGCCAAGAGGATGAACCACTACAACCGCTGGGGATGCAGGGGCCGCCGTGACTCAGAGGCAGCAAGCTACCCACTGAGCCAGCGACGCGGCACGTAACGTAACGTAACGTAACGTAACGTAACGTAACGTAACGTAACGTAACGTAACGTAACGTAACGTAACGTAACGTAACTATTTATAGAGTTGAGTGCACACAATAGGTAGGCCATTTATCTATCGCCGGTTTGGTCTGGCTGTAGCTTTTATGTTCGTGAATCAATTTGGCTGAAATTTTATCACAACATGCACAAACGATCAGAATTTTTACTCTCAAAAACTTAGCCAAGTCTATCAATCCAACCACTAGTTATGGACTTTGACGTGTCATCAAAGAGAACATGTGAAGAGCATAACTAGTGCTTGAACTAACAGACTTGGCTAAATGTTTGGGAGTAAAAATTCTCAGAATGTATGTATTTTGTACTAAAATTTCAGCGAAATTGATTGGCGAGAAGGCAAAAAACACCGGATAGATAAATCTATCATCCTGCACTGAAAGCGACCGGCGGACACGTGGACGTACATACATTGTAACTTTTGGTTGAAGCGGTAGACTTGGTCAAAATTTCGAGGATGAAAATTCTAAAACTGTGAGCATTTTGTGTTAAAATTTCAGCGAAATTGATTGACCAACGCAAAGTTACAGTACAGCAAGACGAGGAGGCTTGCTGGTATTCCGGCGTACATAGCTACAAGGTCAAAATTTTGAAACTTTTTGCACATAATTGCGGCTTTCAGGCACTCTTCAGAAAAAAGACAGACACAGACAGTACACTAGTTTCTCATTACTTCCTCGTTTTACTCTGTTCTCATCTTTTACTCATCTGCGTAGCTTGGCCAAGTACCTACTGGTACTGGACTAGAGACTTTATGTACTAGGTTGGTTTGATGCGTATGCAGCAAACATTTATTTCTTTCGCATATACAGTATCCACTTATAAATGGCAACGCGTGGTGTCTGTCTGTCTGTCTGTTTGTTTGTTTGTTTGTACGGAACGTTCGTTTTTAAGCTTTAAGAGCGATTTTTTCTGGTATTTTCGGCGATTTTCTCGATCTTTTCGCAGTGAGAGGCTGACACAATTTTGGGACTGCTATTTAGAATCGGAATTCCGTTAATATCTAATTATTAAATTAATGATTTCTTTCAAATCAACTTTGGGCAGTTTCTGCGAAGCACCGCTGTGCGGCGCGCATGCATGGCAGTTGGCGACGTGGATAACCCGTTCGGCAGGTGTATCAATGTATCATATTCAGTGTTGAGGCAGGGCAGCGTACAATTCAATGGTTTTTACCCAAGAGGTGAAGCACTGTTACCCACACGCTACCACAGCATTATACTTTTTGGGCCAGGGTCCCCTGTGGGGTATACTTGGCAGGCACAGTGGATCGCCTGGAGTATGCGAGGTTGCTCGCGCCGAAGATCCCCATGAACACCTCAGGCAACACTGAGCTGCAGAGTTCGTTTTGCTCCTACACGCCTTTTTTGAGGCTTCTGTGACTGGAGCTGATTCGATGGCGCTCGAGAGCACTGCAGATCCCCATCAACACCTCAGGCAACACTGAGCTGCAGAGTTCGTTTCGCTCCTACACGCCTTTTTTGAGGCTTCTGTGACTGGAGCTGATTCGATGGCGCTCGAGAGCACTGCAGATCCCCATCAACACCTCAGGCAACACTGAGCTGCAGAGTTCGTTTTGCTCCTACACGCCTTTTTTGAGGCTTCTGTGACTGGAGCTGATTCGATGGCGCTCGAGAGCACTGCAGATCCCCATCAACACCTCAGGCAACACTGAGCTGCAGAGTTCGTTTCGCTCCTACACGCCTTTTTTGAGGCTTCTGTGACTGGAGCTGATTCGATGGCGCTCGAGAGCACTGCAGATCCCCATCAACACCTCAGGCAACACTGAGCTGCAGAGTTCGTTTCGCTCCTACACGCCTTTTTTGAGGCTTCTGTGACTGGAGCTGATTCGATGGCGCTCGAGAGCACTGCAGATCTCCATCAACACCTCAGGCAACACTGAGCTGCAGAGTTCGTTTCGCTCCTACACGCCTTTTTTGAGGCTTCTGTGACTGGAGCTGATTCGATGGCGCTCGAGAGCACTGCAGATCCCCATCAACACCTCAGGCAACACTGAGCTGCAGAGTTCGTTTCGCTCCTACACGCCTTTTTTGAGGCTTCTGTGACTGGAGCTGATTCGATGGCGCTCGAGAGCACTGCAGATCTCCATCAACACCTCAGGCAACACTGAGCTGCAGAGTTCGTTTCGCTCCTACACGCCTTTTTTGAGGCTTCTGTGACTGTAGCTGATTCGATGGCGCTCGAGAGCACTGCAGATTCCCATCGGCGATTTTCTCGATCTTTTCGCAATGAGAGGCTGACACAATTTTGGGACTGCTATTTAGAATCGGAATTCCGTTAATATCTAATTATTAAATTAATGATTTCTTTCAAATCAACTTTGGGCAGTTTCTGCGAAGCACCGCTGTGCGGCGCGCATGCATGGCAGTTGGCGACGTGGATAACCCGTTCGGCAGGTGTATCAATGTATCATATTCAGTGTTGAGGCAGGGCAGCGTACAATTCAATGGTTTTTACCCAAGAGGTGAAGCACTGTTACCCACACGCTACCACAGCGTTATACTTTTTGGGCCAGGGTCCCCTGTGGGGTATACTTGGCAGGCACAGTGGATCGCCTGGAGTATGCGAGGTTGCTCGCGCCGAAGATCCCCATGAACACCTCAGGCAACACTGAGCTGCAGAGTTCGTTTCGCTCCTACACGCCTTTTTTGAGGCTTCTGTGACTGGAGCTGATTCGATGGCGCTCGAGAGCACTGCAGATCTCCATCAACACCTCAGGCAACACTGAGCTGCAGAGTTCGTTTCGCTCCTACACGCCTTTTTTTAGGCTTCTGTGACTGGAGCTGATTCGATGGCGCTCGAGAGCACTGCAGATCTCCATCAACACCTCAGGCAACACTGAGCTGCAGAGTTCGTTTCGCTCCTACACGCCTTTTTTTAGGCTTCTGTGACTGGAGCTGATTCGATGGCGCTCGAGAGCACTGCAGAGGAACTGCAAGAACAAGGACACGCTTCTGTGACTGGAGCTGATTCGATGGCGCTCGAGAGCACTGCAGAGGAACTGCAAGAACAAGGACACGCTTCTGTGACTGGAGCTGATTCGATGGCGCTCGAGAGCACTGCAGAGCAACTGCAAGAACAAGGACACGTACAAGATGAACAAGATGCCTCTGAGAATGCGATCTCAAGCATAAAGGAGAGAACACTGTACATCAATACAGCTAGAAGCAGCATCGATGGTCTGTCCATGCATGCACAGTCTATTGGACTAGAAAACACTCCTGACCTGCACCCTCAGTTTCTTTACAGAGTGCGTAATGCACTGAAACTGAGCTATGCCAGCAAGGCAGCTAGAGACACTGTACTAGAGAAACAATTGTGCATCAATGAACAACTCTTTCAACCTGAACTGCCCTTTGAACTTTGCTCACCTGCACCCTCAGTTTCTTTACAGAGTGCGTAATGCACTGAAACTGAGCTATGCCAGCAAGGCAGCTAGAGACACTGTACTAGAGAAACAATTGTGCATCAATGAACAACTCTTTCAACCTGAACTGCCCTTTGAACTTTGCTCAACGAAAACACTGGTGCTCTGCCTGTATGGCATCCCAGTGTATGAGACTGAGGTCAACATAGCTGACTGGCTAAAGGAGAAGGGAGTCAAGCCTGCTGGAGAGTTTCGCTGGCTGACTTATCCCAACACAACGATTTGCACCACAGGCAGATCAGTGCAAGCAGAGGCCCCCAGAGAACTAGAAATACCAGGGTTCGCCTGGTATCAGTCAACAATGGTCAAAAGGAGAAAGATAAACAAACATCTGGTACTGGGGCATGCAATGGTGGTGCAAGAAGTGCTTCCAGAAGGGGCACGATAGCCAACACTGCCCACCTCCAGAGGCAGAGACCACTGACGATGTGGTCACAGTTATGATCGATGAAGTCCCTGAACAAGAGGCCACAGAGCAGGTGGTGGAGCACACAGAAACTCAAAGGCTACCGAAAGGAAGCTACAGCAAAGTAGCTAGGAGTACAGCAGTGACGCTGCCTCCAGAAAAGCAACAGCTTAAGGACCGTTTGCACACAGAGTATGGTGCCAATGTGACCATCTTCTTCACTAAGAAATTCGTCTTCTCCAACCACCATCCTTGCAAGTTTACTGTTGATGGAGAGACTTACAGCTCCACTGAACAGTACCTCTTTGTGCAAAAGGCTAGAAAGTGTGGCACCCAGAAAGTGGTTAGACAGATGAAAGAAACAGAAGATGCAGCTGCTGTAAAGAGACTAGGGAGCAGATTCGTTGGCCACACAACACTCAGCACTGGTACGAGTTTGCTGAAAAGCAGCTAGAGGAGGCCAATGAAACAAAGTATCGGCAGAATCCAGAACTGCGCCATCAGCTGTTCACGACCTGTGGTACCAGGCGCCGCGTCAGTGGCTCAGTGGGTAGCTCGCTGCCTCTGAGTCACGGCGGCCGCTGCATCTCTAGTGGTTGTAGTGGTTCATCCTCTCGGCGTGGCAAGTTTCTTGCTGCAAAGAGTTGGTCGTCGGCACAACGCTCCACCCAGGCCACCGAAAACTGGTTACAGTGAGTAGGTAAAATGGGAACCAACTGGATCTGCCGTTGCACCGAAAGCCGCTCCTAAAAGCATGCCGCGTTGGAGGGAAGATCAACGACGTCAGGAGCCGTCTGAGCAACCAGCAATAAGGCCAATACCGGTTTAGTGTCTGTCCGCCGGGCGGCCGCAGGGAGCTGTCAGCACCATGACGTCACCACGCCAGGCACTCTCTTAGTACCTGGCGCCCAACAGCATGGCTTGAGTGGCTTGGCAGTGAAAGAAGGGCAAACGTCCGAGATGACGATATAAGGGGTAACGAAATGGACCGTGCAGGTCTGATCGTAGGGCCGTACATTGTACGACCCCCCGCCAGATCGGATCGGATCGGATCGGTGGTACCAGGCTTGTAGAAGCTTGCTCAGACCAGCTCTGGGGTAGCGGCTTTAGACTTGGAGACCCCAAGAACAACATTCCAGAACAGTGGACTGGTCTCAACGTTTTCGGTGACCTGCTCACTCACCTATGGAGGAGACTGATGACTGACTATCCAGCTGAGGCGAAAGCTGCTAGAGATGCTAAGAAAGGAGGCATGAAGCGAGGGCTTACAGAAGATGATAGTAGTAGTTCTGTGTCTAAACTGTCAAAACACTAATGGAAGTGCTTACTGTGGCCACTCTTAATGTAGCTGGACTACGTAGGAACCCAAAAACATTTATAAGTGGATGTATCACATTACATACGCCTGTATCACAATCAACTTTCTTATGCGCGCGATGCGCGCAATGGCGTCTAGTAGATTAAAAAAATGTCCCATCGCTTTTTCGGCCTTCACTCAAACGTTTCGTTCTCAGTCACTTCTTTACCGATTTGGCTCAAATTTTCAGCAAAAATTAACAACATGGTTGGCTAAATATTCTGCTAGTTTAGTGCCAAAATTCCGACTCATCCTGGTTTTATGACCCAAAAACTAGGAATGAGGGTGGTCCACGCAAATTTATTTTTTTTCGGTAATACAAGGAGTACAGGCCTGAAACTTGCAGGAATGATTGGTGTTGCCATTGGGCATAACATACTAAGCGGGCAGCCCTGTAGCTCAAAGGGCACTAAAATGGGGAAATTTCAAAAACATGAGTGAAAATCCCATAGTTAAGAAATCCGCACCTTCTAGAATCAAAGCACTGAATCTGTTGTTAATCAACACAGATTGTAGCAGGAAGTTCGACAAATAAATGAACCTGATATTTAAGCTCTGTTCCACACCATAGAAACCATCCCGGCAGCGTTTTTTGAAAATTGAAAATCTTTAGAATCGTCATTTTGCCGGTTTTACGAAGAAAAGTGGTATTTCGTCATGTTTTTGAAATTCCCCCATTTTAGTGCCCTTTGAGCTACAGCACTGCCCGCTTAGTATATTATGCCCAATAGCAACACCAATCATTCCTGCAAGTTTCAGGTCTGTACTCCTTGTATTACCGAAAAAAAATAAATTTGCGTGGACCACCCTCATTCCTAGTTTTCGGGTCATAAAACCAGTATGAGTCGGAATTTTGGCACCACACTTGCAGAATATTTAGCCAACCATGTTGTTAATTTTTGCTGAAAATTTGAGCCAAATCGGTAAAGAAGTGACTGAGAACGAAACGTTTGAGTGAAGGCCGAAAAAGCGATGGGACATTTTTTATCTATACTGTATTATTTGTACGATCAACTTTCACTCTCACAAGGAAGTCATTTCTTCTTCTGTTTCTTCCCTTCCGGTTCGGCGATAGAGCAGTCTTCTGACTCTCAACTTTTGATCTTGCCAAACCATACCTACCAGTGCTAGGGCGGCCAACACATTCTAAACACTATGTATTGAAAGGGGAGTAAACACACAACACACATGCACGAACGAACGATCGTACAGGAACTGTACACACAAAACACTCACACTAAACAATCATAATCTTTGGTATGTACCATATGGCAACAAGATAAGCAGTAAAACCTAGAGCCATACCAGAACCAAAAAGATATAAGCATCGGGTTTCCATCCCCAGCTCTCTTCGATGAGCGGACTAAAAACGCGTCCAACAATCACTCCAAACGCACCCACTGCCGTGATAATGCCTAAAAGTTGAATTTATTACTACCTAACTTTCCACATTCGACAGCCGCGTCTTAGCCACGGGTAGTTTACGGCCGCGGCATCCGCGAGAGCAGTTGTTTGTGGGTTCGAAACCGGTCGAAGCGACTGGAAGTAGTCGACGTAAAGTCCAACCCAGACCGACGAAAGCCCGTGATGCCCAGTAGGTAAATGGTGAAGCGATTGTGTTTGTCAGAGAGTGAGAAGGACGAGAGAGGAAAAGAAGGTAGAAGAGGAAAGAGGAAAGTTGGTGAGAGAAAGAAGGATGATGACGCAGAGAAAGAAGGAGGAAAAGAAGGTTGAAGAGGAAAGAGGAAAGTTGGTGAGAGAAAGAAGGATGATGAGGCAGAGAAAGAAGGAGGAAGAGAAGAAAGAGGAGGAGAGGAAGATGAGAAAGAGAGTGATGAGAAAGAAAGTGATGTGGAGCAAGATTTTGAGAAGTAAAAGGATGTTAAAAAGAGGAAGGATGGTGAGGAAGAGAAAGAAGGTGAGAACTAGAGCGATGAGGCGTAAGAGAGTGGTGAGCAGTATGGTGAGCAGTAAGATGAAGAGTAGAAAGAGGTTGAATAGGACGATGAACAGGAGGAGAATGAGAAGAAGACAGATGAGGTGGATCCGTTTGAGCATGTTTGGAAGAAGTCCGTTGTTGTCGTTGGCGAAAGCAAAAGTAGAGAAAGGAAGGAGAGTGGTGAGAAGGAAATGGCGTGAACAAGGTGGTAGATCAGGACAAGTTGGTGAGAGATGCAGAATGGGAGGAGAAGGAAGAGAAGGTAGCAGTAATCGTTTGCCAGCCAACGTCTGTGAGGGAGAGTGATGAAGCGATTGTGTTTGTCAGAGAGTGTTTTGCATTGTAGCTACCGTGTGGTTGTTCTGTGTGATTGCTGGTGCGTTGTGTGTTTGTGTTGTGTTTGCTACTGATACCCATAAACTCCTTCACTGGGAACTGCCTAAGCACCTACATTGTAATGGCAGCAAAGGAGAGGGTTGTTTGTAGACAGGGCTACCCCATTGAAGGGCTCTGGAAAGAGCGAGGAGTGTCCTGCTGAGCTGTTCGAAAGGACAGTGGAACTCATAAACAAACAAACAAACAAACAAGTTATACCAATTACAGTAGCCCGAGCTTTCTCATTCTGTTCAAGAGAAGCTTCTTGTCCCAACTCTGTGGACACGGCTGCTTCTATAGTGGCTGAGGAACCTTCGAGAAATAAGCCAGCTAAAAGACACCAAATAGCTGGGTGTCGGGGTCCGCTGCCAGCTGAAGCAAGAAAGAGAGGTTTCGAGCATTCTCTTTCTACAGTATACCTACGTACTTGTGTAGGAGAGAAGTTGCATGGAAAATGCAGACAACAAGAAAAGAACTATGACCAGGTTTCTTCCTATAGTCTTCTAAACTAACCATTTGACAACTTTCTAGAGAAAAGAAAGAAGCTTACGAATAAATGTGCCATGATAAGAACACTGATGACCATTCCAAACATTTGCTCTACAGGTGAGAAATAGAACAGTTCAAAGTTGATCATTCGCGTAAAGGCGGTACAAGCGCCGTACTAAATCGGAATTGTGGATAAAGCAAAATTAACAAGCCTAGTTAACTTACAGCTAACACCTTTTGAGATCGCAAAACAGTTGACATCAAAGCAACCTGAATTTTCTCCTCCTTTTCTTCTCTAAAATCACCTAAATTTTGGTCAGCTGCGGCAGCGAAACCTAAAACACCGACATTTTTACTTATCGATTAGTTATTTGTTCTCTTACTGAGGTCATCTGGAGAAGAAATCAGACCACAGAACAGAACCACCCCTTCTGCTATCATAACACTGCCCAAGGCTAGAAAAACGGTCTGAAAAGCAAATCTTTGAAAAACTGTTCAATAAACAGTTAGACTACCTACCTCATCACCATACTGCAAAAAGAGCGTCGAAACCAGAACAGCCAAATTTCTGCCCATAAAGTGTGTGATAATAATAAAGCCCATCACAAGCGCCACTTGACCCTTTTGACCTTTGACCCAGTGTCCAATAGCTGTTATGCATAGTGGCCATGCAGTGCCCAGTGAGATTCCAAAGAGTATGGTAATCAGATAATAATAGATTGAATTGTAGAACTCAAGTAAATGTGGCACAAGACCAAATAATAGCAGCTGAAACAGTTTCTGCTCTAATAATGTGCTGTGCGTACAGTAGAAACCTACAGAGACTCCAGTAGCTAAGGAGGCTCCCACAAGCAACAGCCTCACCTCTATTCGATCACCAAGGTACCCGGCTAATAGAGCGCCCTAAAATCTGAAGCTCTGCATTGCTTATGTACATGTAACAGGTGTCATCAGTTGGTGGAGGGATTTGAACCAATCTACATTGTAAGTTGAGCAGGGGGATCTTAGTCCAAATTCTGGGGTAGAATAGAAAGAGTATAAAGATAGCTGAACGCTAGTTTACGCTATCCAGTGTGCCACGGCGGCCCTGGCACCCGTGGAAGCGGTTGTTTGTGGGTTCGAAACCTGTCGAGGCGATGGGAAGTAGTCGACGATACAAAGCCCACCCAACTCTGGCCGTTGAAAGTCAGCAATGGCAAGTAGATATCCTAAGCTAGCCTATGGGGCCCTTAGCTGTCTTGCACACACCCAGTGTGGTGCACTTTTTATCTAGGTAACTAGGTAACTAGGTATACCTAGTATTACCTAGTTAATATTCGGGAAAAGTACCTAGATTTACTTTACCTAGTTGTTGGTTACTCTATTTTACCTAGTTTTACTTTACCTAGTTTTAAATCCACATAACTAGGTACTTCTAGGTAAAACAAGTTTACCTAGTTTGATATTTTCAGTTTTACGTGGCTTTTTCAGTCAGTAAACCTTCAAATTTTCGGCTTTCCCACAATTACAAGTGGCCCAGAGAATGAATTTCTGACTTATTTGATCAAAAAATACAAATATTTACTTTGAAATGTGTCAAATTTCGTAAATTTTAACTCCACTAACTTCTCCATTGTTCTACTGAACCATAAATAACATTTTGACTTGATTTCGAGCGTTTTACGTTTACCTAGTATTACCTAGTTTTTCTGGGTTTTGCCTAGTATTACTTTACCTAGTTTCTTAGCTGAGAACTTTACCTAGTATTACTTTACCTAGTTTTTTAGGTGACAACCTTACCTAGTATTACTTTACCTAGTTTCAAATTTTCAAAATGCACCACACTGCACACACCGACAGCTAAAGGGGAGGGTTGTTGTTAAGGAGGCTGCCGGACCTTCTGTCTCTTCCTGCTCTATAGCAGTTGACTATTCCTAGTCCGAAAGGACAAAAAGTTACAACAAGAATAAGTGAAAATCGCACCAGAACATGGGCAGACAGAAAAACAGCTTCCTGTATGACAAAAATAAATTCATCTGCTTCGTTCTCGGTTTCAAAGAAACTATCCTCTTTCTGGTCGGACAGAAAGTCGGGTGTCCAGCGTTCTATGATGGCTTTTTCCAAATTTGGCATCAGAAATCGCAGTGAGCTTGCAGTGAACGTGGCATAGCTGAGATATTTAGTATTTTCTGAGACGCAAAAAAGTGAATCTGCCAGATTGTACATACCTTAGAAGTATAAGGAAGAGATTGATAATTTTGTGGACAGTCAGATTGTTCCATTCTAGATTAATTTCAATGCAGCACAGACTAAGTTTCCACTGGCGAGGGCGCATAATTATAGAGCTACGTACTACGTAGACCTTAGCTACGTTTTGTTAAAGAGTGCAAGTAGCTTCGGCTGGCGAGTTGACACTCGTTTTTTAAACTAAAACTGCACTAGTAATGCTGGGTGCTGAAAGCTTTTGTGGGCAGAGAACAGGTGTCAGCTCAGCAGACGTCAGTTTTAACTGGCTATTTTAATTTATTGCTTTGTAAAGGCACATGTTAGTAGATTGATTCAGCTGACAATATTTTTCTGCAGTCCTTCAGATTAGCATTGGCTTGAAATCGAATAGTACCTACTGCTAAAACCAATAAGCCAGGACAGTAGTAAACATACAGTATAGATAAAAAAAAATGTCCCATCGCTTTTTCGGCCTTCACTCAAACGTTTCGTTCTCAGTCACTTCTTTACCGATTTGGCTCAAATTTTCAGCAAAAATTAACAACATGGTTGGCTAAGTATTCTGCAAGTGTGGTGCCAAAATTCCGACTCATACTGGTTTTATGACCCAAAAACTAGGAATGTGGGTGGTCCACGCAAATTTATTTTTTTTCGGTAATACAAGGAGTACAGGCCTGAAACTTGCAGGAATGATTGGTGTTGCCATTGGGCATAACATACTAAGCGGGCAGCCCTGTAACTCAAAGGGCACTAAAATGGGGGAATTTCAAAAACATAACGAAATATGACTTTTCTTCGTAAAACCAGCAAAATGACGATTCTAAAGATTTTCAATTTTCAAAAAACGCTGCATGGATGGTTTCTATGGTGTGGAACAGAGCTTAAATATCAGGTTCATTTATTTGTCGAACTTCCTGCTACAATCTGTGTTGATTAACAACAGATTCAGTGCTTTGATTCAAGAAGGTGCAGATTTCTTAACTATGGGATTTTCACTCATGTTTTTGAAATTCCCCCATTTTAGTGCCCTTTGAGCTACAGGGCTGCCCTCTTAGTATGTTATGCCCAATGGCAACACCAATCATTCCTGCAAGTTTCAGGCCTGTACTCCTTGTATTACCGAAAAAAAATAAATTTGCGTGGACCACCCTCATTCCTAGTTTTTGGGTCATAAAACCAGTACGAGTCGGAATTTTGGCACTAAACTTGCAGAATATTTAGCCAACCATGTTGTTAATTTTTGCTGAAAATTTGAGCCAAATCGGTAAAGAAGTGACTGAGAACGAAAGGTTTGAGTAAAGGCCGAAAAAGCGATGGGACATTTTTTTTTATCTATACTGTATATTCAGGTGCAAAAGCGTGATAATGTAATGTAAGTGGACACAATACTTTTCGACAAAACTGAGCTCTGACTAAAGTGATATAATGAAAACAATATTACAAATTACATCTGCATTCTTGATATACTAAAACGTTCGATTCATTTGTCCCATCGGACAATTATTCGACATTCGAAATTGCTTTGACAACACCACAATAGGTATCATTAGTGAACTATATACACCGACGTACCTTGAGTTAGCCATTATTGTACGCAGTTATTTTAGAATTCAAGTCTATCTATTAGTAAAATTCGAAAGGTTAACTAACAGCTTTGCCTCTTTAAAGGTTTTTAAAAGATCCGGAATAGACCATATTGTTAGGCACAGTAGTGCCTCATTATTATGGCCACTTTGAGACATGGCGTCGCGTCTTGGCCATGGGTAGTTTACGCTATTCCGTGTGTCACGTCACGGCGGCCCCGGCACCCATGGATGCGGTGTGTTTGTGGGTTCGAAACCAGTCGAGGCGATGGGAAGTAGTCGACACAAAGCCCAACCCAGGCCGTCGAAAGTCAGCAATGGCAGGTAGATAAATGATGGGAACCAAACCGGCGCTGTCTTGCACCCACCGACAGCAAAAGGGAAGGGTTGTTGTTAAGGAGGCTGCCGGACCTTGTGTCTCTTCCTGCTCTATAGCAGTTGGCTACTCCTAGTCCAAAAGGACAAAAAGTTACAACAACAACAATGGCCCAACTGGCCGTATTATCGAATCAGCCATACTAACGAAACAGGAACAATTTTGTCTACCACTCAATTTAAGAGCAAGACAATATTTGTTCTTTTCTCCAAGGCTATGATGGTGGGCTAAAAGTGCAAAAAAAATCTTTTGTGCTTATTTCTTGGCTCGAAAGTTAAACCTGTAATGAAAACTGAAACGTAGATAATTGTTCAAGCAAAAGAAAAATGTCTTATGTAAGAGTGTGCTCGTCGAACAGTTAGTTAATTAATCAGAGTTTCCGCCACAGAGGCACTAATAGCTAAGCTTTTGTTCTCAAGCAAGGTTGAGGACTTGTTTGCATAGTAACGTTAATAGCTTTAATAGCTATAGCTGCTATCTCGGATTCAGATCTCTCCTGTCAGCGTTTAGGAAATATGTTGAAGAACGTTAGTCTGCTGATTTCTGAGGATCGGTTATCAGCGCTGGTTCCCCAGTTTGTCATCTATGCGGTGCAGGGCAGTGTCACAGCCACTGTGAATTTTGTCATTTTCGCCGCCATCTGGCGAGCTGAGGTGTTGCGCTGCAAAAAGGAATATGTTATCATATCAGCATTGGCTTTAACCGATGCACTCACTGGACTGGCTGTGGTATGTTTGTTCAATAAGCTGTGGTCCTGGTCGCGGAAATCTCATTTTCAGATCTCTGCAGGGGTGGGACGCAATCTGATGATCGTTCAAGGAACAGCCAACCAGCTAGTGTCAAGTTTAGTCTGTCAATTCAAACCATGGAACATGATATTGGTGGTCTGGGACCACACATATGGAGCTATGTTGGCTACTATCAGTGTTGACAGACTTCTGATGGTCTGCTTTCCACTGTTCTACCTGGGCCTTGGACAAAGGTATGCATTGTCTGTGCTTGGGGCGGTACATTTGCCCTATGCACTGTTGATTGGTCATCATGTTCACTCATTGATCAAAGCCGATTTGCCAGCTGATAAGCCGCAAGTATGTAGTTAACGTTTTTTTTATCTCTACATTGGTGCACTCTTGATTAACTTTAGATCTGTTATGCACCATGGATGTACCCCGACAAGATCTACAGTCACTTTGTCTACACACAGAGCATGGTCTTTGCATTGCTCAGCATTGCACTGTACTTCTTCGTGGTGTTTGTGTACAAAATGCAACAAAGCAGAGTCCTGCTGATGCTGGGGGAGGTTGAACAACAGGTTAGACACTGCTGTGATGATTGGACAAATGCAACGATTTTTAGTTTGAAATGCAGCGACAGCAGAAACTGACAGTGACCATGGGCTTCAGTAGCATATGCACTCTGTGTCTACATGTAATCCCACTATATGGAAGACAGTTGATAGCCTATGTGGACAGAACTAATGAAATGACAGCAATGGCTGTGCCGCTGAGTGCAATAATGCTCAACTTCAATCCTATGTGCAACTTCGCACTCTACTGGTGCCGACATCGTGAGCTGAGACTCGGAATGCAGTTCATGTTTCGCTGCAAAGAGCTCACTTCGATGTCCCTGACACAACATCATCAACCCCAAGTAAATCGTGCCGAAACCAGCAGGAATTTGGCACAAGACGATTTGAGGCTGGAAGATGTGTGAACCTGTAAGCTGCTTGTTAATTTCTACAATTAGCTTAGCACTGCGATGTCTCAGTTCACATTTCAATTAACTGAGTTCAGTCAGCTTGAAAATCAAGCGCAGATTGAGTTTTACTTAGAGCTTCAACATGAATTCTACACAGGAAGCTTTCCTGACCAAGTTTCGAACTGGATGTTTGGTTGCAAACTTTGTGCTCTATGTAGGGTCAGTGGTTGGAAATGGTTGGGTGTTGTTGGCTTTTCTCAAATATTCTACACTGCGCAAGAAAGAATGTCTCTATCTCATTGCTGCTTTGGCCTTTCTGGATCTAACAACTGGTAGGCATTTTAGGCAATATCAATTTAGGCATCATTCATTTGGTTGTGTTGAGTTTAGGATTGACAAGTCAAGTATTTATTATAAGTGGATTATTGCTTCAAACAGGATGGATCGAGTCCTACACCAAATTCCAATGTCTGCTGATCAATTTTCTGCAAGTTTTCCCAGGCTTGTGCTCACAGCTAATGACTAGCTGTATTGCATTCGATCGCTATCAAGTTTTCCACTCCCAAATAAAGTACAGGCTCAAAAATCATCGCAAATATGCCATACGCAGTCTAGCAGTGGTAATATCGATTTCACTTTCAGTTAATCTCAGCAGTTTCCTAGGCGTTGACTATTCTGACATTATTTACATTTGTAGTGTGGGGTTGGCCTCAACAGAGGCTTTTGTGGGTTTGATGATGTGCACTATGATATTTAACATTATATGTGTCTTTGTCTTTTACATTTGGGCTCTCTATCTGATGCGCAAAAGCACAAAACCGACAGCAGTGGTACGGAAAGATGTGGCGTTGGAGCGTCAACTAAAGGTCACTAAGACGATTAGTGTTGTGGTGTCGTGTTATACGTTATTTGCTGCAATGCCTGTTCTTTTGCTTCTGGTTGCGAGCATGCTTGGTGCCCCTGGGTTGGTCCTCAGTTTGATAGGGTCTCTAACAGATGTGGGGTTGGCAATCAACAGTGCTGTGAATGTGTTTATTTATGGTGCAAAGCATCAACAGCTGGGTAATTACTTGATTGCCGTGCTCAAGTGGAAACCGGAAAATGCTGTGGAGCCAGTAAAAGGCCATCCATAAACTATGAGTGGTCGGGTGCAAAAAACTGATTGACACTGAAAATGTTGACGATTTTTGGGTGATTAGATATGTCCACGTGTCACGATATGAAGGAAACGAAACTCCACATAGTTTGATTAAAAAAACTAAAATGTACTTCACTGTTACAGGTACATTGTACTATTTCCTTACCTCTTGGGGTTGGTTTGCAAACCTTTAAACGTTGTAGTTTATGGACAGCCTGGCCCCATGTGGAAATGGTTAAAAGAGCCATAATCTGATTTGTAGGATACAGGTTTGGATCATATTTGTTGTACTCTTGAAGCTCAGCATAAATTCGTAATGGTTTTGGTCGAAGGGGGTTCATTTATGAATTCATTGTGATAAAGTTAAACTTCACGCCGATTGCAGTTAAGAGCAAACCATTCATTAAAAGGTTGATTACAACGCACATGGACACTGCACAGAGACCCTTAAAAGGCCACATACGAGGCAATCACCAGGGACAAACCCTACTGTGTCTACTACGCTGGGCGCATGGCATGCAGGAGAGTTGCTTTAGCTACCAGTACACCACAGATGCAGACAAATCATTCAATTCAATAGACTTCTGATCTCATCCAATATAGCGGGGGCCGTATGGCTCTATGATCAGACCCACATCCACATGGCGATTTCACATCCCCAAATCACAAATCCTCATCTCTGATGTTGCCCTTCTTTCACTGCCCAGCCACGTCCTAGCATGTTGTTGGGTGCCAGTAACTAAGAGAGTGCCTGGTGTGTTGACGTTATTGGAGTTGTCAGCTCCCAACGGCCACACGGCCGCCGGTGCCCCAGTTTGTGAACAGGGCTCATGGCGTAGTTGGTTTCTCAGACAGCTCCTGACGTCATTGGTCTTCTTCTCTTCCAACGCAAGCATGCTTTGTGGAGCGGCTTCCAGGTGCAACTGCAGATCCAGTTGGTTCCTAACCATCATGAGCTAAAGACTCCGAATGCAGCTAATGTTTTGCTACAGGAGCTCACTTTGTTCATATCTCTGACATAACGATTAGTGAATCGTGCTGAACCTTAAAGCTGTATATCATGACTTTGTTAATTTCTACAATTAGCTTAACAGTAATGCCTGAGTGCACATTTCAATTAACAGAGTTAAGTCAGCTTGAAAATCAAGTACAGATTGAGTCTAACTTGGAACTTCATCAGACAGGCAATGAATTCTACACAGGAAGCCTTCCTGAGTAAATTTCGAACTGGATGTTTGGCTGTAAACTTTTTGCTCTATGTAGGGTCAGTGGTTGGAAATGGATGGGTGTTGTTGGCTTTTCTCAAATATTCTGCATTGCGCAAGAAAGAATGTCTCTATTTGATTGCTTCTTTAGCCTTTCTCGATCTAACCAATGGTAGGCAATATTAATTCAGAGATCATTCATTTGGTTGTCATGAGTTTTAGGATTCACAAGTCAAGTATTCATTGTAAGTGGATTATTGCTTCAAATTGGCTGGATTCAGTCCTACACCAAATTACAATGCCTGCTCATCAGTTTTCTGCAAGTTTTCCCAGGCTTGTGCTCACAACTAATGACAAGCTGTATTGCATTCGATCGCTATCAAGTATTTCGTTCCCACATCAAGTACAGGCTCAAAAATCATCGCAAATATGCCATACACAGTGTAGCAGTCGTCATGTCGATTTCACTTTCTGTCAATCTTAGCAGTTTTCTAGGCGTCAACTATTCTGACACCATTTCCATTTGCAGTGTGGGGTTGGCCTCAACAGAGGCTTTTATGGGTTTGATGATTTGCACTATAATTTCAAACATTACATTCATCTTTGTCTTTTATATTTGGGCTCTGTATCTGATGCGCAAAACCACAAAATCAGCAGCAGCAGGACCAAACGATGTGGCGTTGGAGCGCCAACTAAAGGTCACTAAGACGATTAGTGTTGTGGTGTCGTGTTATACGTTATTTGGTGCAGCGCCTGTACTTCTGCTTGTGGTTTCCAGCATATTTGGCGCCCCTGGGTTTGTGCTAGGTTTGTTAGAGCCTGTCACAGATGTAGGACTGGCAATTAACAGTGCTGTTAATGTGTTCATTTATGGCGCTAAGCACCAGCAGGTGCGAAATTACTTGATTGCCGTGCTCAAGTGGAAACCGGCTAATGCTGTGGAGCCTGTAAGTGGGAATGGATAATAAGGCGGTCATTGCCATATACAGTAGAGATGTTCACGAGCCTAAAAATCGCGGCTCGGCTCGGCTCGATTGTGATCTCTATTTAGGTCAGCTCGTTTCAGCTCGTTTGTGCGCACCTCCAAGCTCACTCGAACTCGGCTCGCGAGCTTTAAAATCGGTGGAAAGCTCGGAAAAAATTGAAAAGTAACACCATAAAATCAACTCCTAAAGCTTTTCCTCTCTAATTACGCGATTTTTTATGGTTCACAGCTTACAATAATGTAGCAAACATAGAAATTAAACGAACATTAGCTTCCAAAAGCACAATATTTTCAAAATTTAATTAAATTTTACACATTTCAAGCTTGCAGCGCGTTCTGGGCTCGGCTCAGCTCGGACCGCGAGCTTTCTAGCCTTGATAAGCTCGCTCGATCTGGGCTCGCGAGCCGAGTCGAGCCGACCTTTTTCAGGCTCGTGAACATCTCTAATATACGGTATATGTAGATGGTGATGGCAAGACACCCAAACCGGGCCACCTCAAAAGTTTAGCATGAACGCAATTGTGTTTCACCCCAATTGTTGTCCTCACATTCGGCATCAGATGTTGTTTGTTGCTGCTTTTTGTTTGGTGTCTGTCTGCTTGTGTGTTGCAGTAAACAGTTCAATGAAATTCGGGAGTTGTATTTGAGATGAGTGCTAAAGCATAGAATGGTCGGGGGACTGGCTATGCGCCAAATCCAGAACCGCATTCCAGAAACTAATTTTGAAATTTTTCATGACCCGCGACTGACACATTTTGAAACAGTTTCTCGTTTTTAAAAACTCAGAATTTATAAGTTCAAATAGGTTTATCACCAAGCCACAAACAACACCACATAGTGGTGATAAGGAGGCCAGAGGTACACTCTATTTAACACGCACAAACTTATCAAACAGTTCCATCCAATCCAAGTTTCCCTCCATCTCCACTCTGCCTCTCATTATGCTCGGTCCGAAAAACTCAGCCAACTGAGTCAGAGCATTTTCGGCTGCCACTTGTGTCAATTCCGAGTCACAGTCAAGCGCATAGAACAGGGGCTCCAGAAAGCTTTGCAGGTAGGGTTTGAAGTGTCTCTTGCCGAAATTTCTAGCCAACTGGGGCAGCCGCTTACAAACAGTCTCAAGAAACTGTAGATGGTAAACAAAATCTCGTTTGCGACATGCTTCCACCACCTTAGGCAGAAACTTAACGATTTGTGGCACAATTTTCTGCTCAAAAGTCAACTCAGCCAACAACTGCACACAGCCATCAGTGGTCTCCCAGGGGTTGGCCGGCCGTCTAAAGGTGTGGTCGCCGCAACCAGAGGAACGACCCATCTTGGGTGCCAAACTGCCACAGGAGTACATCTGCTGACCAGTGTGGATTTCGGGATCGTTATCCCGGATGCGCTTGGCCACTCCAAACTTGGTCAAACCGACTTCCACTCCAGCAAACTTGCCCACATCTTCGCTGCTCTGTTCTTTAATTCGTTCCAGCCCTTCTTCCAATCTAGGCAGCACCACTCCTAGTACCGGTGCACCGTAGGCCATACAGACCTTAGCCAGACTCTCAGCCGCGCCTAGTCTGACACTAGGGATGCAGTCCTCCAATTGCGTCCAGAAAAAAGGAAGCAGCTTTTCCAGTCTACTCTGACCAGAAGCCGGGAACAGTGCCAGGAATCGTCCGCAGGCCAAACACGCTGCATCTCTCACAGGCCAGCTTTCGTCCTGAAAGCACTGCACCAGCGCCTCAAGCAGCAGTTCCAATTGGGGCTCCAGAATCGGGGCTTCTATTTTAGCTGCCAATTCGGCGATTGCGTGACAGGCCGCCTCACGAACTGCATGATTGTCGGCTCGGCTTTGGGTTATGTAGTAGTCTGAGACCGGGCTTATGTAGGTAGAGACCAATCCAGTTCCTTGACCCTTGGTTAGGAGGGCCCAACTCTCTTGGGAGTACAGTCGCACCCCCTCAGCCAGGTAATAGCGATTGAGACACATTGGCGGCACCAGAATTGGCAAGGTCACTAGACTGTTCTTAGCTGCTTCATTGAACTGCCTTGTAGCCACTGATGCTGCCAATCTAACTTGACTCCAATTATCGCCCAGTCCTCTAGCTAACCAGTTAGCTAGTTCTCTAAGCCAATCCTCTGAAGCCGAACCAGTACCACAGGAAACGAGTGCACCCAGCAGAAAGAAACCGGTTTCTCGGACAAACCGATTAGTGTGCGTGATTGCCTGTGCAATCAGGGCCAACAGGGGCCGGTCAAAGTAAGGCGCAAAGGCAGTTCCACAGCCTTGCACCATTTCCTGCAGACACTTCATACTGGTCTCGAGGGAACGCCATCCAGCAGTGTCGTGAAAGATCTGGGTGGCCTCTAAACCTCCGTCTGGATCGCTGCTGTGAGAGCGAATGAGCTTCTTGACTACCTGGTCATCCTCCGAACCATCCTGGGCCTTCAAGTCATGTCGTTCTAGGTTCTGAGAGATCAGCTGAAGAATCTGGGAACAGCAACGTTGGTAGACAACAACGCCTAGTAGGTTGCAGAGACTGCCTAACACTTGACCAGTGGCTAGTCGAACTCTGGCCTCGTCATGGTTGAGCAGAGATAAAGACAGTGTTTCTAGATGATCCGAGAATTCAGTGGAACAGCGTTTGGAGTCAAGCAGTGCTTTGGAAGCCGACAGACAGCCTTGGTAGGTCTCCCAGGGCAGGGAGGGACAGCTGAGTTTAGAAAGGAGACCCTTCTCCAGGAGTTGGACGAAATCGGCCGAAACCGACTGTAATTGGTCGGATAGCTGCCGGAGGGCGGAGTCTCTCTGTAGTTTGGTATGGTCGCAGAGTTGCGAGACCAGCGAATCCACTTGTTCAGAGGTCATTTTAACCTGAACGATACAAAGATACACGGTGCCAATGCCAAGCCAAACAACAATGAGTCTGCTTATCGTGAGCCGGGGGGTGGGGGGTGAGGGGGGTTTACCATATATGGTGCCAGTACCATAAATGGCGTTAAGTGCCAGACTGGTTTAAGCGATTTTTAGGCCTCTGCCATTCCCCGAATTTAGGCCAGCCGCTCAGACCTCAACCATGTTCCATAAAAAAAGGGTACCGGAGCCAAATATTATGATATTGCTACGTTGACTGCATAATGGCTGAGATACGACAAAGATAAAATTGGTTTAGAGCACACATACCCTTTTCTCTTGGCCGGCCATATATTTTCATGGAAGGAAAATTGCTCGATTTTTTAAGAAAAAATAGGCGTTTTTCTATGTTTTTGGGACAGCCCCGAGAGAGATGTTCCATGGAAATTTTCCTGGGGGGGTCGGAAAAAATTGAAAAAAAAGGACAACTGTTCAACCGAAAGTACTGAAAAATTTTGAAATTAGTGAAAAATTTTTGTGCGCATAATATTTAGTGTTGAATGAGTTCTAAATAAGAGATATCTATCGATTAAACGCTCTAACTGACCAGAAAACATGCATTTCATCACGTTTGGCTCATACATGGGCCGGAAAAATCCGGAGGGGGGGTTGGAGACCTCGGGGGGGGGGGGGGGGGTCCCCCGGAAAACGGCCAAAAAACGCCAATTTTGCCTTAAATAAGCGAAAATTTCCTCCCTCCGGGAGGGGGGTGGGTGGGGGAGGGGGTATGCCCGGCCGAGGGGGAGGGGTATACCCCCCGGCCCATGTATGGTTTGGCTACTGAAGTCGCAGTAACACAGTTATTCCCACGCAACTGTGATGTTCACATTTTATAAGGAATGTTAATGACCTCCAGATAAAGCAGTGAATCACGGTTGGAAAGGAAGATCTGATTTTATAAAGTCAATAAAAAGTGAGATTTGGTATTTCTGACATTTGTTACCACTGAAAAAATATTATGGAAAATTTCCGTAACATTTCCAGCAGACATTTTTACCGGAAAAGGAACAACTCTACCCACGAAACGACCTCCATGCACCCTCCAGATTTTTGCCGCCCATGTATGGTTTCGAGAAATGCGATTACAGTCATGTCTCGTTAATCCGGCCAATTTTGTACAAACCAAATAAGATTACCTATGTAAGACTACTGTAGTATGGGTGTAACTAAATAAGCTTTATAACGACAGCTTGTATGACATTGCTGAAACATTACTAAATTTCCCTGCCTGATATCACAGTGTGGCACTAACGCCGTTTATGGTTCTGGCACTGGCACCATATATGGTACCGGTACCTAGGCTAGGGGCACCATATGTAGTGCCGGTACCATATGGTACCCGCACGTTCGGGGACTGGTGGCACCATATGGTGCCGGTTTTCGCGAGAAAACTTTTTTCGCCGATGTGGCTGATATAAAAATATATGTTAAACGAACACCACGGTGCATGTTCGAACAACAGTGACCCCATAGAACCGGAGCTGGTGGTGTAACACCGTCTTTTAGCTGTTAGCAGCTTTATTCGGTCCAACCGGCCGATTGCGCTACATGGAGGTCAGACTGAAGCAAGAGAGGACAAAGTTTATCGCCCGAGTGCGACTCGCAAATTTCCGGAAATTTTCCTAGGGGGTCGGAAAAAAATGGAAAAAAAGGAAAAATATTCATTACTGCTTTTTAATGAACCTGACGCGTTTAGCGCTCTTAATGCGATCAAAGAAACGTGAATCAGGTCTATTTCTAGTTGCATTTCCGTATTAGGTTCAGTTTGTTCGGCAAGCTCTCACTTTTGTTCCTGATTGGCCTACATACATAAAGCACAACGTGCCTTTGCTTAAGCGCGCGAGAAGTGGTGCTTCTAGAATGAAACAAAACAAGCCCCTAGGCCGAGAGAAGAAGATAGTGAAAAATGTGCCGATACTGTTGAGAACACCGATTCTGACGTTGACATTTCCCTTGATGACAGTTTAGAATCTGCTTGCGATCTCGATACATAGGCTGTTGTTGCGTTGCTAGCTTCCGATACATTACATGTTTGCAGTCATTTGTCGGTTGAACTCTCTTGTCTGGTCTGAATTAAACTCTATCTGTTGCTAAAAATATTATAATGCATAGAAAAAACAAAAAAGCTGTCTAGAATTATCTAGGACCTGCAAGGAGCCCATTTCTGGCGTTTTCTCAAATTTTCAAAAGTGCGAGTACACAAAGCCGTCGGAGCGACAGGCCACCAGTGGCCATATTTGACATATTACGTAGCCTAACTAGAGTGCGAACTGGTATTGGGTATTGGGTATTGGGTGTATTGGGGTGTTTTCCAGGTATTGGGTATTGGGTATTGGGTATTGGGGTTTTTACCCCCCAATACCCAATACTAATTGGGACAGGTAAAAATAGAGAAAAATTGATCATAAAAAATCGAAAAAGTTGATCGATGATTTGGTTTAGGAAGCTGTTTTCGCTTTAAGGAGCCATCCATCCAAAATCCCGATTTTTCGGGACCCCTTTCCCCCAAAAATCGCCTTGCGTCGTTTCTTGGGGACCCCCTCCCCCTAAGGCGACGTTGTTTTCGTTTACTCCCCGCCCCGATAAAAGTGCAGTACATACAGTACTGTCATGTTTTCTTGTTACCATACTGTACAATCAATTGAATAGATCGCTACAACCACTCTGGGAAGTTTTTCTGTATGTAGAAAAATTTGACAGAATATAATTAAATTGAAAATAATACAATCAAAGTTCCCTAAAATTCCAAAAATAGTGACGTCGTTTTTTGCTAACCCCTCCGTCTCCTGGTGTGTCGTCTATCGTCGCATTTCAGCTGACCCCCTCCCCCTCTGGAACGACGTCGTTTATGGACGGCCTAATCAACTAATAAACGTTAGTAGAATTTTCTAAAGTATACGCTTTTCTAAGCGCTACACCAGTAATTAATTTCTCTGTTCTTATCTAAAATAATATCATAATGTACCAGTACCGTACGCATGGCTATTGCGGTGGTGCACACAATTTCCGGCAGAGGTACATGTACATTGTAGGAAAAAATTCGCCGGAAGTAAGAAACACGACTGAATTACGAAATATTAAGTACCAAAGGTGATAATTTCTGCTAATTTTACGCCCAAAATGGCTTCTAAATGCTTTCTGAAAGGCAAATGTTTCAAAATTTTCTCGCCCTGCTTGGGCAGCAGTCCAACCAAGCCTCTTAAAAATTTTAATCGCAGTGCCAAAAATTCTTTTGTACACAACTGGAATGTACTTGTCCAGTGAAATGCAATTTTTGGCCCAGCTACACAAGTATTGGGTATTGGGTATTGGGATATTGGGGGTCTCAGGTATTGGTATTGGGTATTGGGTATTGGGGTATTGGGTTTTCTAGGTATTGTTCGCACTCTAAGCCTAACTAAACAAATGCTGCGTTTTAACCAAGGCCGTACATTTGTCCTTAAGACTTAGCATTCACAACTTAATTTGGCAGTTGATTGCAGAACTTTGCCGCCTTATGAGTGAAAACGTTTAGTCTGCAATTGAAATAGGGATAGCTAGCTTACAATCATTTCCTCTGGTTCTAGTCACCTTTGACCTCTCAAAAAATAAAAAAAAGCAAAAGCTTCACAACCGAAGATAAGAAACACCTGGGCGGCCAGGTTTTTAGAGACAGAGAAAGCGTAGAAAGTAAGAGAGACAAAGACAAAGAAGGAGCGTTGGTCGGCGCCACGCCGACGGAAAGAAAAAAGTAGAAGGCATGCGTGAGAAGCTAGCAAGAGCGAGAAGAGAACAGCGACAGTATACTTTGGGGGCGTGCAAAAATTACGTAATGGCATGAGGGGGGAGGGGGGGTTCGCCAAAAGATTACTATTCATTACGGTGGGGGGAGGGGGGTTGGCGACTTCATTACGTAATTTTTTAAAGTACAGAAAACACTAAAGTGGCCATAATATTAATTGTTTTGATGTACAGTACATGTACTTGTAGCCTCGATTTGAAGCCATTAGGCTTACATTTTCTCGATTTCACTTAGATGAACGTTTAGATTAGAGAAGGTAGCTACCGTTTAAGTCAGGGCTTTCCAATTTTTCAAATGCTAAATGGCAAGAGTGACCTTTGACATCTTATTAAGAGTATATTAGGGTATAACACGTATCGACTCGATCTTTTACAGGGTTCGTGCGGCTTTTTCCGAGCAAAATTCGCTGAACAAAGTCAAATTTCCCCGACCAATCAGAGTGACAACATTCTAACAAGGGTCAGAATTTTTAAAAATTGGCTCTGAAAAACGCTTTGAAACGGTATTCTGAGGGTAAAATTTCAAGTTGTAGTAGTTGTGGAAAGTCAGAAGTCCAATTTTCAAAAGGGTGGTGTGTAAAGCTCTGACAGGGTCCTTTGGGCAAGAGAGGATTCTACTGCTATCAATTTTTTCCCTGACTGGACACCAAATTCCTTGACTTTTCGGGTCGCGCATGAACTCTGGTTTATGACTATCGATTTTATCAGTCAAGCAATATAAAGCAGCCCTAAAATCCAGTATAAAACACTTTGGTTTCATCTTTAACAAAACGCCATCCAATGACGGCTTCTATGTAAAACTAAGACTATACGTACATGTACGTAGTTGTAGCTCATCAATAAAGAAAACTAAGAAAATTATCAATTGTTACTGTATACAGATGCTATTTTTATAAGAACGTCATTTTAAATAGAATTGAACGGAAAATTTTCGGCTCTAACTCTTCAAAAAATTGAAATTTCGGGGGGGGGGTAGCCAAATTATTACGTAATTAGGGGAGGGGGGTCAGGAAATTATTACGGGCGATTATAAGGGGGGAGGGGCGTCCGAAAATGGGCAAAAATAGCATTACGTAATTTTTGCACTCCCCCTTTACCTACAAAATACGATGAGAAGCATAAATATGTACATTACAGTGGTAGGCAGTGGCGTATCCAGGGGGGTGTAGGGTGTGTACACCACCCCTTTGCGGTGGAGGTAGGAAGAAAAAGTCTGTCAAAAATATAAGAAACTAATGAATTATGTACTAAAACTGTCTATTTTGTGCTCAGAATGCCTTCTAAATGCGTTTTCGAAGGCTAAATTTTCAAAATTTTCTCGCCTGGTCGGGCAGAAGCCCAACCAGGCCATTATAAACTACTAAAACTTGTAATTTCTGTTAATTTTAAGCTTGGAATGCGTTTTAAACGCGTTTTTGAAGGCTAATTTTGCTAAATTTTTTTTACCCTGGTTGGGCAGCGGCCCAACCAGGCACTTTCAAAATTTTGCACCCCCCTTTCCAAAATCCTGGATACTCCACTGGTGGTAGGCATTACCAGAAAGGCAAATACCAGGGCTATCCAACCGTGTGCAAACCAATCCTGTACTTAGAGAAACGAGTGAGTGGTGATCGTTTCAGTAAACGTCCAAAAAAGGCCACTGGCTACCCACCCAACTTTGAGGGGGTGTAGCTGCGGTTGGTTCTAGCTGGTCACTGATGTTCGAAAATGCACTGTTGGTGCTGGTTTGACACGTATTTTAACATAACTGCATACAAGCCAGATCGGTGAGAAAAAGTTGCTTGATCATCCTAAGTTGACTTTCTCACAAAATGCATGTCAAGTGCCTGACTATATATCACAGTTAACAGGCACTTAACGCCGTTTATGCTACCGACACCATATATGGTACCACCACAGGCCCCGATCGTGGGGGCACCATATATGGTGTCTGTACCATAAACGGCGTTAAGTGCCTGACTGTACAATGTATCACCTCATCTTTCAATGGTACCATGCTAATCTTACAGTGACTCACCAAGAAAGTAAACCAGTAATCTTGTGAGCGACATACTCCAATAAAACAGAACCACAACAAATGGTCAAAAACTTTATTCACTGACAAGACCTGGCAAACGCGACCACAATCCGCTTTGCATGCAGCAAAAACCCGTTAGCTTCCCTCAGCGCCCTCTCAGCTTGTTCTGCCGACTTGAAGCTAACAAAAGCTTGACCGTGCATCCGGCCGCGACTCAACAAGTTAACATTAAACTGGAGCAGGTCATCGGGGGAGTTTGGGTCGACAAAGGCGCCAAAAACCTGCTTCAAATCGGACTCTCGTGTCTGTCTGGCCAAATTCTTCACGTACAACCGACAGGATGGAATTCCAGGCTGGTATTTGCCGAAGATGGGCGCGTCGGTGCGTCGATTAGTTCGAATTTCTTCTAAACTCAGCACCGCCGAGTAGTCAAAGTCGATTTCAAGCGAATTTTGCGGCGGCGGAGGAAGTTGCGGGTCGAAAGTGCCGAACGGCTCGGCTGGGGCGGACAGTGGCTGAGAATCAAGATCGGGAAGCGAAAGTGGCGTAGAAATAGAAATATCGATCTTTTTCTTCTTAATCGCCGATTCTAGCTCAGCTCTTTCAGATCGTTTGAACTGCTTTAATCTGCTCTTTTTCCAGTCAATCGATTTTCGTCTCACCTCACAAGGCAAAACAGTTGTTTCTACGATTTTCTCACAAGACACAGACGGACACTCGTCAGAAGAGTCAATTTTCTCTTCATCATCGGTCTTTTTCCCCCTCTCACAACTAAATGGGGCGGCCAAGCCCATAGACCTCATTAGATTCAGCAGTTGTACATAAAACTGTGGGGTAGTCCAGAGGCAGTGACAGATGTTTTCTATTGTTTCTGCAGTGGGTGGGGGGTAGGGGTAGGCGAAGGAGGGGGGAAAACGCTGGCAGAGGGGTATGAAGTGCTGGTTAGGCGGCGGTTGAAGGTAACGAACTCTGGTAGAGGGGGACGGTTCCCAGGCTGCGTACTGTACGTACAGACGACTCGTTTCCGCCACCAACAGTTGGTGCAGAGCCAGCAGGGCGGTCTGAAATTTGAATACAGCGGTGATTGAACTGGGTGGCCTTTTATCTACTATCACAGGTTTGGTCTAGCTATAAGTTAAACGTTCGTCAATAAAGATCGTTGAAACTTTAACAAAATCTGCACACAAGCTAAGAATTTTTCCTCTCCCTGGTTCTGGCCTCCCCAACCCGAGTTAGGACACCCCCCAGGACTCCCCTCTTTTTCTGGCAACTAATCTTTTGAGCAATCTTTTTTTTTACAATTTCAGACACAAAAATTGCCAAAAACGACTGTAAAACGGCACTTTTTAGCTGTATTTGAGCCCAAATTACAGATTGTTTAGGCGAAAAAGTGCGCTTTTAGTGCCCAACCACCCTACCTAGAAGTTGGACTCAGACCCCTGGCCGGCGCCCAGACATGGGCAAAGGGGGGGTGAGGGGGGGTTGGCCCCCCCATCAGGCTCTGATCTACCCCCATCAGCCGGCCGCTACCCCCATCAGGAATTTTTGGGGAGAATTTAGTATAGAAAATTATGATAAAAATATGCCTGGAATAGGCGTAAATGAGTTCAGAATAGCTAATTTTAACATATTTTAATGAAAAATAAGCCAAAAAACCCTGATTTTCGCCAAAAATCGGACTTTTTGGCTTACCATCCCCTCAGTCCCCCATCAGGCGCTCCTACCCCCCTCAGCCCCCCCTCAGGAATTGAAAATTCTACCCCCCATCAGCCGAAATGCTAGCCCATGTCTGCCGGCGCCAAACCCTCCCAACCCTCATCGGCGGATGACCTGTTACATGTATGGTAGCTTCAGTCACAAGTTGGGCACTTGTATGACGTGTCAGTAAGCTGTCAGGTTCTATGACTTTTGATAGTGGACATGCGGAAGTGCATAACCAGTGGTTGAAGTGAGAGACTTGGCCAAAATTTTGAGAGTAAAAATTCCGAGCACTTGTGCATATTGTGTCAAACTTTCAGCCAATTTGATTGACAAACGCAAAACTTACAGCAAGATGAACCGGCGATAAAGGTTCGAAAGCTTGCGTCATCATGTGTCTAAATTGAAGTTTTACGGCTGAAATCCGTCTTAATTTCTTCACAGATTACAGCAAGATGAATCTGTCATAGGTCAGTGTTGTTTTGTTAAGCATAAAAATAAATGAAAAAAAACCGAAATAACCGAAAAGCATAAAAGAATTGAATCAGTTTGTTAACAGCCCTTAAATAAAAGATCTGAAACGTAAAGACGACGGGTTCAAGTTTGCCCGAGTCAATTATTACAGACATGCATGTAACAGATCATCCGCCGAAGGGGGAGGGGGGTTGGGGGCTCTGACGCCGGCCGGGGGTCTTAGCCCCAATTCTAGGGAGGGGGTCGAGCACTAAAAAACGCTAAAAAAATTGGCTACAAATCTTAAAAAAATCGCTGATTTGGGCTCAAATGTAGCTAATTAACGCTGTTTTTCAGGCGATTTTGGCTATTTGTTTTGTGTCTGAAATTGTAAAAAATCGCAACAATTTGCTCAAAAAATACTTGCCGGAAAATCGTCTCAGAGGGGTCAGGCAGAAGTCGGGTGAGGCAGACCCCCTCTTACTTGTATGAATACCGAGATTCAAAAGCATATTCAGTACCAGATGGGCACCTTCCGATCCGATCCGATCTGGCGGGGGGGGCCGTACGATGTACAGCCCTACGATCAGACCTGCACGGTCCATTTCGTTACCCCTGATATCGTCATCTCGGACGTTTGCCCTTCTTTCACTGCCAAGCCGCTCAAGCCATGCTGTTGGGCGCCAGGTACTAAGAGAGTGCCTGGCGTGGTGACGTCATGGTGCTGACAGCTCCCAACGGCCGCCCGGCCGCAGGCACTAAACCGGTATCAGCCTTATTGCTGGTCTCTCAGGCAGCTCCTGACGTCGTTGATCTTGCCTCCAACGCGGCATGCTTTTTGGAGCGGCTTTCGGTGCAACGGCAGATCCAGTTGGTTCCCATTTTACCTACTCACTGTAACCAGTTTTCGGTGGCCTGGGTGGAGCGTTGTGCCGACGACCAACTCTTTGCAGCAAGAAACTTGCCGCGCCGAGAGGATGAACCACTACAACCGCTAGGGATGCAGGGGCCGGTCTTTAGAAGGCCATAAGTCACGGGCCAGTGGTTGTACCGCAAAAATAGCGTCATATTCTGAATCAGCGAAGAAAACTACACCTAATAGGAGCCATTTCATGCATTTCCTTGATCAGTCACTTATGACGTAAATGACAGGGCACCAGGAGGCAATAACTCATGTGGGAGCGGCCATATTGAAAAACGGCTCTCATTTTCAGAATCAGCGTGCAAAACTGCATTAGATGAAGCAAATTGCATGGGTCTGTGCCCAACACATGTCTGAACTGAGTCACCTTTCAAACTGCTATGGCATGCAAAGTTCATACATTTTCCTTGCAAATTCTTAAAATGGCCATATCTTCCAAAATCGGCATCGCAGAGAGAAAATATGGTTATTTTCGGAATCAGCAGCAAAAACTGCATAAGAAAAACTGCTTTTCAGCACGCTTCTTACTCATGCTAATGAGGAGTGCCACTTGAGAAATATTGTCTGTCAAGAATTTGGAGGTCAATAACTCCCGAACCAGAAGGAATCCAGCCGATCCGAGTGCATATTCGGAATCAGCGGGTCAACCTGCATCAGACTGACTGGTTTGCTTTTGATTCTGAGCAAAAAAATTTTTTTTCGACAGTCTTCAAATCGCAAAACACCCCCCCCCCCACCAACCACAATTTGGATCCGAAATATGTTAATTTTGTTTGGCCTTTAGTGTTGTATCATTATCTAAAATATTGAACGGACGACGCATATCTGGCAGAAGTTATAACGATTTTTCGGAAAAAAATGAGGCAGTGTTTTTCGGAAATTTTTCAGTTTTTCGAGAATATCTCGCTAACTGGGTAGGTTCCGGAAGCCTGGGGTAGAGCGCTAGAAAGGCCACCCTTAGAGCTATCGAACCATGTGCAGACCAATTCTGTATCTAGAGAAATGAGAGAATGGTGATCGTTTGAGTTGAGACTGTCAGACACAAAAAAATTGGTCAAAAAGTGGCTGGTGACCCAACTTTGAGGGGGTACAGCTCAGGTTCTAGGGGGTCCACGATGTTCGAACATGCACCGTTGGTGTTCGTTTGGTATCTATTTTAACATATTTCGACACCAGCCGGATCCGGGAAAAAAAGTTGCTTGACCTTCCTAAGTTGACTTTCTCGCAAAATGCATGTTAAATTTGAAATTGCGGTGTCTAGCAAGTAAATATCTAGTAAATAAAATTCCCGACAGTTACAAGCAAGTTAATTAGAAAATAAATTAACTGGGAAACAGTAGAAGAGAACAGCGACAGTATACTTTACCTACAAAATACGATGAGAAGCATATGTACATTACAGTGGTAGGCAGTGGCGCATCCAGGGGGGGTGTAGGTGGAGGTAGGAAGAAAAAGTCTGTCAAAAATATAAGAAACTAATGAATTATGTACTAAAACTGTCTATTTTGTGCTCAGAATGCCTTTCAAATGCGTTTTGAAGGCTAAATTTTCAAAATTTTCTCGCCTGGTTGGGCTCGGGCAGAAGCCCAACCAGGCCATTATAAACTACTAAAACTTGTAATTTCTGTTAATTTTAAGCTTGGAATGCGTTTTAAACGCGTTTTTGAAGGCTAATTTTGCTAAATTTTCTTACCCTGGTTGGGCAGCGGTCCAACCAGGCACTTTCAAAATTTTACACCCCCCTTTCCAAAATCCTGGATACGCCACTGGTGGTAGGCATTACCAGAAAGGCAAATACCAGGGCTATCCAACCGTGTGCAAACCAATCCTGTACTTAGAGAAACGAGTGAGTGGTGATCGTTTCAGTAAACGTCCAAAAAAGGCCACTGGCTACCCACCCAACTTTGAGGGGGTGTAGCTGCGGTTGGTTCTAGCTGGTCACTGATGTTCGAAAATGCACTGTTGGTGCTGGTTTGACACGTATTTTAACATAACTGCACACAAGCCAGATCCTTGAGAAAAAGTTGCTGGATCATCCTAAGTTGACTTTCTCACAAAATGCATGTCAAGTACCTGACTATATCACAGTTAACAGGCACTTAACGCCGTTTATGCTACCGACACCATACATGGTACCACCACAGGCCCCGATCGTGGGGGCACCATATATGGTGTCTGTACCATAAACGGCGTTAAGTGCCTGACTGTACAATGTATCACCTCATCTTTCAATGGTGCCATGCTCATCTTACAGTGACTCACCAAGAAAGTAAAACAGTAATCTTGTGAGCGACAGACTCCAATAAAACTGAACCACAAAAAAGGTCAAAAACTTTATTCACTGACAAGACCTGGCAAACGCGACCACAATCGGCTTTGCATGCAGCAAAAACCCGTTAGCTTCCCTCAGCGCCCTCTCAGCTTGTTCTGCCGACTTGAAGCTAACAAAAGCTTGACCGTGCATCCGGCCGCGACTCAACAAGTTAACATTAAACTGGAGCAGGTCATCGGGGGAGTTTGGGTCGACAAAGGCGCCAAAAATCTGCTTCAAATCGGACTCTCGTGTCTGTCTGGCCAAATTCTTCACGTACAACCGACAAGACGGAATTCCAGCCTGGTATTTGCCGAAGATGGGCGCGTCGGTGCGTCGATTAGTTCGAATTTCTTCTAAACTCAGCACCGCCGAGTAGTCAAAGTCGATTTCAAGCGAATTTTGCGGCGGCGGAGGAGGTTGCGGCTCGAAAGTACCGAACGGCTCGGCTGGGGCGGACAGTGGCTGAGAATCAAGATCGGGAAGCGAAAGTGGCGTAGAAATAGAAATATCGATCTTTTTCTTCTTAATCGCCGATTCTAGCTCAGCTCTTTCAGATCGTTTGAACTGCTTTAATCTGCTCTTTTTCCAGTCAATCGATTTTCGTCTCACCTCACAAGGCAAAACAGTTGTTTCTACGATTTTCTCACAAGACACAGACGGACACTCGTCAGAAGAGTCAATTTTCTCTTCATCATCGGTCTTTTTCCCCCTCTCACAACTAAATGGGGCGGCCAAGCCCATAGACCTCATTAGATTCAGCAGTTGTACATAAAACTGTGGGGTAGTCCAGAGGCAGTGACAGATGTTTTCTATTGTTTCTGCAGTGGGTGGGGGGTAGGGGTAGGCGAAGGAGGGGGGAAAACGCTGGCAGAGGGGTATGAAGTGCTGGTTAGGCGGCGGTTGAAGGTAACGAACTCTGGTAGAGGGGGACGGTTGCCAAGCTGCATACTGTACGTACAGACGACTCGTTTCGGCTACCAACAGTTGGTGCAGAGCCAGCAGGGCGGTCTGAAATTTGAATACAGCGGTGATTGAACTGGGTGGCCTTTTATCTACTATCACAGGTTTGGTCTAGCTGTAAGTTAAACGTTCGACAATAAAGATCGTTGAAACTTTAACAAAATCTGCACACAAGCTCAGAATTTTTCCTCTCCCTGGTTCTGGCCTCCCCCAACCCGAGTTAGGCCACCCCCCCAGGACTCCCCTCTTTTTCTGGCAACTAATCTTTTGAGCAATCTTTTTTTTTACAATTTCAGACACAAAAATTGCCAAAAACGACTGTAAAACGGCACTTTTTAGCTGTATTTGAGCCCAAATTACAGATTGTTTAGGCGAAAAAGTGCGCTTTTAGTGCCCAACCACCCTACCTAGAAGTTGGACTCAGACCCCTGGCCGGCGCCCAGACATGGGCAAAGGGGGGTGAGGGGGTTGACCCCCCATCAGACTCTGATCCACCCCCCATCAGCCGGCCGCTACCCCCCATCAGGAATTTTTGGGGAGAATTTTGTATAGAAAATTATGATAAAAATATGCCTGGAATAGGCGTAAATGAGTTCAGAATAGCTAATTTTAACATATTTTAATGAAAAATAAGCCAAAAAACCCTGATTTTCGCCAAAAATCGGACTTTTTGGCTTACCATCCCCTCAGCCCCCCATAAGGCGCTCCTAACCCCTCAGCCCCCCCCCCCTCAGGAATTGAAAATTCTACCCCCCATCAGCCGAAATGCTAGCCCATGTCTGCCGGCGCCAAACCCTCCCAACCCTCATCGGCGGATGACCTGTTACATGTATGGTAGCTTCAGTCACAAGTTGGGCACTTGCATGACCTGTCAGTAAGCTGTCAGGTTCTATGACTTTTGATAGTGGACAGGTGGAAGTGCATAACCAGTGGTTGAAGTGAGAGACTTGGCCAAAATTTTGAGAGTAAAAATTCCGAGCACTTGTGCATATTGTGTCAAAGTTTCAGCCAATTTGATTGACAAACGCAAAACTTACAGCAAGATGAATCTGTCATAGGTCAGTGTTGTTTTGTTAAGCATAAAAATACAGAAAAAACCGCAAACAATTGAATCAGTTTGTTAACAGCCCTTAAATAAAAGATCTGAAACGTAAAGACGACGGGTTCAAGTTTGCCCGAGTCAATTATTACAGACATGCATGTAACAGATCATCCGCCGAAGGGGGAGGGGGGTTGGGGGCTCTGACGCCGGCCGGGGGTCTTAGCCCCAATTCTAGGGAGGGGGTCGAGCACTAAAAAACGCTAAAAAAATTGGCTACAAATCTTTAAAAAATCGCTGATTTGGGCTCAAATGTAGCTAATTAACGCTGTTTTTCAGGCGATTTTGGCTATTTGTTTTGTGTCTGAAATTGTAAAAAATCGCAACAATTTGCTCAAAAAATACTTGCCGGAAAATCGTCTCAGAGGGGTCAGGCAGAAGTCGGGTGAGGCAGACCCCCTCTTACTTGTATGAATACCGAGATTCAAAAGCATATTCAGTACCAGATGGGCACCTTCCGATCCGATCCGATCTGGCGGGGGGGCCGTACAATGTACAGCCCTACGATCAGACCTGCACGGTCCATTTCGTTACCCCTGATATCGTCATCTCGGACGTTTGCCCTTCTTTCACTGCCAAGCCGCTCAAGCCATGCTGTTGGGCGCCAGGTACTAAGAGAGTGCCTGGCGTGGTGACGTCATGGTGCTGACAGCTCCCAACGGCCGCCCGGCCGCAGGCACTAAACCGGTATCAGCCTTATTGCTGGTCTCTCAGGCAGCTCCTGACGTCGTTGATCTTGCCTCCAACGCGGCATGCTTTTTGGAGCGGCTTTCGGTGCAACGGCAGATCCAGTTGGTTCCCATTTTACCTACTCACTGTAGGTGGCCTGGGTGGAGCGTTGTGCCGACGACCAACTCTTTGCAGCAAGAAACTTGCCGCGCCGAGAGGATGAACCACTACAACCGCTAGGGATGCAGGGGCCGCCGTGACTCAGAGGCAGCGAGCTACCCACTGAGCCAACGATGCCGCCTGACGGGCACCTTATCATACATCTTTCATAAGAATAATCGTCACTCATCAGGTTCAAGCCGAGGCATCCGCGTTCCTATGCGCAGTTACCTCCTGAGTTCAGAAATTTTCGACGAGAATGTTCAATTTCTGAGCGAAATTTAAAAGCAATGGCTCAAAAATTCAGTTTTTATCCCCATCGAAACTTAGACGAACAATTATATTTTTAATCGAAATTGACTCCAGTCAGTGTGTTATTGTGTAACAAAAAAAAACGGGGGCATAGTTGCGTATGACTAGTACAGAATTGATACAATGTAATTAGCAGGGGGTCGGGGGGTCTGTCTGGCCCCACCCGACTCAGATCGGACCCCCCCCCCCCCGAGTTTTCTAGCAAGCAAATGTTTGAGCAAATTTTAGCGATTTTTTGCAGTTTCAGACACAAAAATGACCGAAATCGTTTGTTAACAGCAGCACTTAATAGTTGTATTTCAGTCCAATAGCGATTTTTGGGGGTTTTAGTGCCAAACCCCTCCTCAAACTTAGGCGCAGGCCTTCCGGCCGGCGCCAGACCCAACCCCCCCGCTTCGGCGGACGACCTGTTACATGTATGCTCCGGAGTGGAACAATTTTCGCATTTTAAGACTTTTCGGACCTTCTCCTGATTTTTCCGGCCCATGCTGCAATTTGGAATCTTCGCAACAGAAAAAGAACAGTTTTGTTTTAGCTTTGAATCGCTAGGCCTGACAAAATCGGCGTGTCCCAACTTGTCCGGCTAAACGAGACACGACTGTAGCAGCAAAAAATGCTGTGTTTAGGACAAAACTGCTTCAGGAAGGTTTGATATGATATACCGGCAATGGTCTCAGTCACTCATATTCATATTATTAGTGTTGTTAGGCTCTTTTTTTTTAAAAAAAAAGGCTTTTTTTAAAACAAAGCTTTTTTTTAAAAAAAAAAAGCTTTTTTTAAGGCCCATTTCGAAAATTTTTTATTTTATTCACAGTATGGAAAGTTTGGGGGAAAATCGCTGAATTTAGCCTCAGATATACATTAGAAGTGCAGTTCTATCAATTTCTTGCCTATTCTAAGCATAAAAATAGGTTTTAAAGGGCAGCAGCCACTCTGTGAGCAATGCTGCAGGTAGAATATCGACTCTCAGGCTGTAACACTATGTTTGAACCAAAGTATCAGCTTTTGCATTTAAAGTTGCTTGTGATGCATCCTTGCATCTCCTACAAGCTATATTTCATGCTAGGAAAAAATTTTGAAAAAAAAAAATTTCGAAATGAAAAATTTTCATAAAAAAAGCTTTTTTTTGGCTTTCAAAAAAAATTTTTTTTACAACTCTACATATTATAGTTACTTAGACTAAAAGACCAAATGATTACCTACTTACTTGGGCTGCCCCGTGTCCAGGAAAGGAGACCAACAGAGCCTGAGCGTCGATTCTGGCAAATCGAACAGCCTGGAACTGGGTGAGGAAGGATTTGCATTTCTCGTTAGACCACCAGTCCGGCACGCCTTTTATGAGCAACGCATCACTCATTGCACGCACAGATTTTGTAACGCACCGCACCTGACGTCCACAGAACGGGAGTCTCAGTCCGAACAGGGGTCACAGCGCCAAGTGGGGTATAGCACTAAAGAACAGGTTCGCTTCAGAGCTGACCTATATCGGTCAGGGACTTAACGCCGTTTATTGTTTGTTTGTTTATGAGTTCCACTGTCCTTTCGGACAGCTCAGGACACCCCTGGCTCTTTTCAGGAGCCCTTCAATGGGGTAGCCCTGTCTACAAACAACCCTCCCCTTTGCTGCCATTGGGTGCTTAGGCAGCGCCGGTTCGGTTCCCATTTATCTGCTGGCCATCACCGGCTTTCGGTGGTCTGGGTTGGGCTTTACGTCGACTACTTCCAGTCGCTTCGACCGGTTTCGAACCCACAAACAACCGCTCTCACCGATGCCGGGGCCGCCGTGACACACAAGATAGTGTAAACTACCCATGGCCAAGACGCGACTATTGTACCGGTACCTAGGCTAGCGACACCATATATGGAACCCCCACGTTTGGAGCCTGTGGTGGCACCATATACCGTATATGGTACCCCTACTTTCGCAATTGTACCGGTACCTTGTATGGTACCAGTCGGGCCGGCACAGTTGGTGTAGTGGCTTAGACCGCAAAGCCACTGTGTGGACGTCGTGCGCTCATCCTCTCGGCGCGGCAAGTTTCTTGCTGCAAAGAGTTGGTCGTCGGCACAAAGCTCCACCCAGGCCACCGAAAGCTGGTGACAGCTAGTAGGTAAAATGGGAACCAACTGGATCTGCCTAAGCACCGAAGCCGCTCCGCGTTGGAGAAGAAGATCTACGATGTCAGAAGCATACATGGGCCGGGGGGGTTGCCCACCCCGCAACTTGGGCTCGACCCCACCCACCAAAATCGCCGCGACCCCCCCAAACCGGCAGGCCCACCCCCAAATTTTGGGATTTTGACTACCCCCAACCCATTTTTCCGGCCCATGTATGGTCAGAAGCTGTCTGAGAAACCAACTATGCCGGGAGCCCTCTGGCATATGGGGCACCGGCGGCCGTCCGGAGCTGTCAGAATCATGGCATCAACACGTCGGCCGCCCTCCTGGTGACCGGCACCCAGCAGCATGGCTAGGAGTGGCTGGCAGTGAAGCACATTGGATCGGATGTACACGGCCACTGTGGTGGTACGCACCATATATGGCAACCCGACGTTCGCATCGGTACCGGTACTATAATGGACCACTCTGTTCAGATTCGTACCATATATGGCACCGGCACCCAAGGGCATGGTAGGGGTACCATATATGGTACCAACCAGCACAGGTCCCGAATGTGGGGGCACCGGTACCGATACAGTGTAATGATCAAAGAAGGCAGAAGACAAGATAAGCAAGTAGGCTGAAACCTTAGAAGAACAAGTTGTGGTTGTAATCCACAAATTTTACTAAATCCAATTTTACAGCTACTACAACCAACCAACACAATCTGTGTACAAAACGAAGTCGCTGATTCGACATCAACAAGCAACGTTGCAAACAGGCCAACCAAACAAAACTCTCGAACCAGCTTATACAGTCAGGCACTTAACGCTGTTTATGGTACCACTACCTAAGGTACCGGTACCATTAATAGTACCGGCACCTTATATGGTGTCGGTACCATAAACGGCGTTAAGTGCCTGACTGTTATAGTTGAGACTGTAAGAATGACTACGAACAGTACAAATCTTTCAGGGTCATCTCCGGAGTACATTGATTGAATATGTAGTCCCGTTCTGAGGGCGGCGGACTCAGGCGTTTCAGCACTGAAACAACAAAACTAGGGTTCCAACGATATATCGATATCGATATCGAAAAGTCGATATATCGACCCTTTTTCCAATATCGATATCGATATCGATATCGCGATATTTTGCATCGATATTTTCGATATTTTTTGTCCTGAAAAGTAGGAAAAAACAGAACTGACACCTAGTTTATTTCCCTGGAATAGTGTCAAAACCTAACAGTGGCATGATAGCTCTCAGAAACGTCAATTTCTTGGCATTCTCAGCTTTCAGACAGCAACAGTTAGGTTCTTAAATGTCTGTAGCAACACTGAAGAGCTGCTCACTCTACTGTACACACTTGAAGCAGGAGGGCAGAAGCAGACATGGGCTAGCATTTCGGCTGAGGGGTGGTAAATTTTTAAATACTGGGGAGGTAACGCCGGCTGTTGGGTGATTGAAAGGATGGCAAAAAGTCCGATTTTCTACTAAAATCAAGGATTGTGTCCTATTTGTGATTAAAATAAGTTAAAATACGCTATTCTGTCTGAGCTCATTTATGCCTAATGAGGGTGGGGCATCGGCCTGAGGGGTCAACCTTTTCATTGAAGGGCTTCAGAAGGGCAACTACCTTTCTTAGATTCTCTACTTAATTTATACCAGACCGCTGATTGCATCAGTGCTTGACTGATAACCAGTGAGAGCAGTTTGTTCTTTCAAATCTTGAGATTTTCTTGCTTAACTATAAATATCGATATCGATATCGATCGATATTGAGTTGAAAATATCGATATCGATATCGAATATCGACGAATTTTGATATCGTCGGAACACTAAACAAAACCCTCTTATCACAATCACACTCGTTTCTATCAATTTTACAGCCATTTGGGGACTTTTTTTTGGAAAATCATACTCATACATCCTGACAACTCATACCACTCGGGCATAGATGTAACATTGCAGCGCGGGGTCTGTCAAAAGGTGGCCAAAATTTTAGAGGGGGAACCCAGCTCACCCCCGGTCCATATATGGCCTCTGGACGACGATTTTTCGCGCTTCCGCCCTCTGAAGTTACGGCGTAGTGTTCCGACGATATCAAAACTTGTCGATATTCGATATCGATATCGATATTTTCAGTTCAATATCGATCGATATCGATATCGATATTTATAGTTATGCAAGAAAATGTGAAAATTTGAAAGAGCAAACTGCTCTCGCTGCTTATCAGTCAAGCACTGATGCAATCAGCGATCTGATATCAATTAAGTAGAGAATCGCAGAAAAGGTAGTGGCCCTTCTGAAGCCCTTCAATAAAAAGGTTGACCTCTCAGGCCGATGCCCCACCCATTAGGCATAAATGAGCTCAGACAGAATAGCATATTTTAATGATAAATAAGCAAAAAAGCTTAACTTCAGTAAAAATCAGACTTTTTTCCTTACCATCCTTTCAACCACCCATCAGCCCGGCATTCCCCCTCAGGATTTGAAAATTTGCCACCCCTCAGCCAAAATGCTAGCCCATGTCTGCTTCTGCCCTCCTGCTTCAAGTCTGCGGAGTGAGCAGCTCCTCAGTGTTGCTGCAGACATTTAAGAACCTAAGCGTTGCTGTCTAAAAGCTGAGAATGCCGAGAAATTGATGTTTCTGAGAGCTATCATGCCACTGTCAGGTTTTGACTATACCATCGATTTCTGAGTTGTCCAGAAAAAAACAGTTTTTTTTACTGTTCCAGAGAAATAAACTTGGTGTTAGTTTTGTTTTTTCTTACTTTTCCGCACACAAAAATATCGAAAATATCGATGCGAAATATCGCGATATCGATATCGATATTGGAAAAAGGGTCGATATATCGACTTTTCGATATCGATATCGATATATCGTCGGAACCCTAGCAAGTAATAAATGAGCAAGCTTTTGCAGTTCTTACAAATTTTAGACACTAAAATTGCTAAAATCGCCTGTAAAACAGCAGTTTTTAGCTGCATCTGGCAGTCTGCCACCTAATGCCGTTTATGGTACCGGTACCTAGGCTAGTGGCACCGTATGGCACCATACATGTAACAGGTCACCCGCCGAAGGGCCGAGGGGGTCTGAGCTCAAATTCTAGGAGGGGGTTAGGCACGAGAAAACGCTCAAAAATCGACCGGAAAAAGCTTTTTTCAGCTGACATTTTTTAGATAAAAAGAAAATCTTTAAAAAAACACCCCCGAATTCGAATAAATGTTGCGGCAAGGATTTTTGGGCACAGAAAGAAACGGTTGTGAAGCATAAAGATGAATAAAATTCGTTTGAATTCAGACTATCTATTAACAGCCTTTAGATAAAAGATCTGAAACGTAAAGACGACGGGTTCAACTGCGCGTCAACTATTACAGTCATACATGTAACAGGGGGGCCTGGGGGTCTGCCCCCACCCGACTTAGGCCAGACCCAACCGTATGGCCCCCCTGAGACGATTTCGCCGACCCCCCCCCCCCTCCGATTTTTCCGGCAAGTAAATTTTTTAGCAAATTTTTGCCATTTTTTACAATTTCAGACACAAAAATTGCCAAAATCGCCTGCAAAGCAGCAGTTTTTAGCTGTATTATAGCCCAAATTAGCGATTTTTGGCGATTTTTAGCCCAAAAATTGCGATTTTTGAGCGCTTTTTAGTGCCCTACCCCCCTCCCAAAATTTTGGCTCAGACCCCCCGGCCGGCGCCAGACCCCCCCCCCAACCCACCCTCCCCCATCGGCGGATGACCTGTTACATGTATGATTACAGTCATGCATGTAACAGAAAGGGGAAGGGTCTTCTTCCGCCCAAATTCTAGCGAGGGGTGTCGGGCACTAAAAAACGCTCAGCAGCAATCACAAAAAATCGCAATTCTTCGGATAAAAATCGACCATAATAGGTCATCCGCCGGGATAGCGGGCTGACCCCAAATTCTAGGAAGGGGGGCTGGGCTGACGAGATATGGCGTCACGAAATGGACATGGTGGTCGGATCGTAGGGCCGTACAGACCACCCGCAACTATATCGGATCGAATCAGGGGGCTGGGCACTAGAAAACAGGGATGGATATTTTTCCGAAAAACCTCGGCCTGTTTTTTCCAGTTTTTTTTCGGTTTTTTCCCAAATCGCGGAAAAAACTCCAGCCCAAGTTTTGAGTATCCTAGCCTGGTTTTAAGATCCCTAACGCTTTCTAGCGGCTTCCTGAGTCTTTTCAGAACAGAAATACCCCGTCTTACATAGATATAAATCACGAAACAGGCATGAAACAGTGCCTGACAGGCTCCATCAATAAACGCTATATGGAAATATTCTTACAGCAGTTTGCCTTTTTCTTTTAGATTGCCAAATTTGGCATTTTGTGTTGTTTTTCTAACAGTTTTGAGCTAGTCTAGCCATACATGGGCCGGAAAAAATCCGGAGGGGGGTTGGAGACCTCGGGGGGGGGGGGTCCCCGAGAAAAGGCAAAAAAACGCCTATTTTGCCTTAAACAAGCGAAAATTTCGGGGTATGGCCGGCCGATGGGGGTATGGCCAGCCGAGGGGGGTATGGCCGGCCGAGGGGAGGAGTATACCCCCTTACCACTTACCCGGTATAAAACCGGTTCTTTTTTCGACAAAAACGGAAAAAAACACACCTCACATCCCCACAGAAAACGCGCAAAAATGGTAAAAAATCGCTAATTTGAGCTCAATAACAGCTAAAAAGTGCCGTTTCACAGGCGATGTTGGTATTTTTTTGTGTCTGAAATTGAAAAAAGGCGCAAAAAATCGGCGGAGGGGGGTGGAAATATCGTTTCGGGGGGGGGGGGGGGCATCCGTGGGGGCAGACATGGGCAAAGGGGGGTTTATGGGGGGTTGCCCCCCCTCAGGCTCTGACCTACCCCCCCCCTCAGCCGGCCGCTACCCCCCTCAGGAATTTTTTGGAAGAATTTTGTATAGAAAACTATGATAAAAATATGCCTGGATTAGGTGTAAATGAGCTCAGAATAGCTTATTTTAATGAAAAACAAGCCCAAAAAACCTTGATTTTAGCCAAAAATCGGACTTTTTGGCTTACCACCCCCTCAGGCGCTCCTACCCCCCCTCAGGAATTGAAAATTGGCGAAATGCTAGCCCATGTCTGGTGGGGGCCTAACCTAAGTCGGGTGGAGGCAGACCCGCGGGCGGACCCCCTGTTACATGTATGTATGGTACCCCCCACGTTCGGCCAGTTTGGCGGTAATATGGTGCCACTAGCCTAGACACCGGTACCATAAACGGCGTTAAGTGCCTGACTGTCTGAGCCAAAATTCACGACTTTTTTCGCGATTATTGAGCGTTTTTAATACCCAACACCCTCCCCTTCTACCTATCACCTGCTACATGTATGGAAATAGGCGATTTCCTCATAAAGATCGCTAATACGTGCGGCAAGGGAATCGGCCGATGTGCGCAATGGGCCTAATGCAGGGGCGGCGTGTTCCACTTTCCTCCGTTCCACTTTCCTCCGTTCCAGTTTCCTCCGTTCCACTTTCCTCCGCCCATATTCCTCCGTTTTGAAATTTTAGCATTATCTAACGAGTTTTGGTTCCTATACTAATTGTAATTGCATTAGGGAAACAGTTTAGCGAATTATAGTAGGCTTTATCGAATTGAAGTCTCGCAAATACATCACTAGACAGCACACAAATTACAGGAGTTTTGCATTGCAAGAAGAATCTTTTTGAACAAAGAAGAACAGTTGAATCACACAACTTAACAAAACAATAAACACAAAATAACAACTTAAATATGTAAACAAACCATACATGGGCCGGGGGCATACATGTACCAGGGGGGTCTGGGGGGTCTGCCCCCCACCCGACTTAGGCCAGACCCCCCCGGATGGGGACCCCCCCCCCCGAGACGATTTCACCGACCCCCCCCCTCCGATTTTTCTGGCAAGTAAATGTTCGAGCAAATTTTTGCAATTTTTTACACTTTCACACACAAAAATTGCCAAAATCGCCTGCAAAACAGCACTTTTTAGCTGTATTTCAGCCCAAATTAGCGATTTTGGCGATTTTTAGGCCAAAAATTGCGATTTTTCTCGATTTTTGAGCGTTTTTTAGTGCCCACCCCCCTCCCCCAAAATTTTGGCTCAGACCCCCCCCGGCCGGCGCCAGACCCCCCCAACCCCCCCTCCCCCCATCAGCGGATGACCTGTTACATGTATGGCCGGGGGTATACCCCTCCCCCCTCGGCCGGCCATACCCCTCCCTCTCCCTCCCGGAGGGAGGAAATTTTCGCTTATTTAAGGCAAAATAGGCGTTTTTTGGCCTTTTTTCGGGGGACCTGTTGAAACAAACCTCCGTTTTAGCCATGTTCGTCCATAGCTTGCCGCTGTATCTGTTGGTTGTGTTACAACGCCAATGCATCCGATTGACCTCAGGGTTCACTTCTGCTTGAAAGTATTGATAACCGCGATAAAAAACGGCTTTCCTCGCTGAGTTTGAAATGAAAAGTAATAATCTCGTCAGCCGTTATAACTACGTAGTTCCGATCTACTGGTAGTAACCCTTCCCCAATCTCTAAACAAAACAACAGCTCAATCTATCAGCCCCAGACATACATAATTACCCATTGTCCCAACAGGTTAGTTGACATAACAATGTTAGCCCTAGGCTACCGGCCAGCTCATCGTTAATCCGCTCCTATTTACGCCTTCATATAAGGCCAACAAAGAGGGCCGAGAAGCAGAAAATCCTCCACTCTATTGGCAAAGATTACGCACTCATATAGCAGCACTGAACATACTTGTACACACTCTTAAATCTGCCAAACTCTTATTCCGTCTCATTTCTAGGTCCGAAAGCTGATTTTAGGCAAATGAGAACAAAAGCTCGCTAGATAATGCTAAAATTTCAAAACGGAGGAAAGTGGAATATGGGCGGAGGAAAGTGGAACGGAGGAAAGTGGAACGGAGGAAAGTGGAAAGGAGGAAAGTGGAACAAACCGGAGGGGCTACGACGGCCCCGCCCGATTAATCTAGCTAATTTGGGCTGAAATACAACTAAAAAGTGCTGTTTTACCGGCGATTTTGGCCAATTTTTGTATCTGAAATTGCGATAGCATCTTTACCTTGCGACGTGGAGACACTGCCTTGGGATGAATGATTGCTGGGCAGTCGTTCCATCGCCACTCCGCTGCTCTCTCAAACAGCATGTAAGTGTAACTTAATTTAATCTCAATATACAGGGTGTGCCAAAAAAAAAAACAACCCAGCAGATTTTTTGCTGTAGCAACCGCAAATCTCAACCGATTTGAATGAATCCTTTTTTAAATGAAAGATAAATAAATTCTTGAAAGATTGATGTACCGTTTATTAAGATAGTCTTATTAGTTCCTGAGATATTTGTCCTCAAAGTCAAAACAGAGATTTTGGCAATGAACAAGAGTGATAAAGAAACACCCAGCAGATTTTTTTACTTTTGCAACCATGAATCTGAACCGATTTGAATGAACCTTTTTTTAATGAAAGACTGATAAAATTCTTCAGATTGGTGCAATTTTTATCGAGATTCACAGTTTAGTTCTTGAGATATTTGCCTTCTAAGTCGAAACAGATTTTGGCAAAGACAAGAGCGATTCCGTTGCATTTCATAATAAGGCAGATTCCTACTGCTGGGGCTAATGATACTTTAGTGTTGAAGTAAACCGAGTTTCTGTGTCACCTGTAAAGCCTCCAAAGAGCCCTTAGCAGTAGCAAGAATGCGTTTTGTTACAAAGTTTGGCAGAATAATAAAAATAATTCCTCTTGTTCACTGCCAAAATCACTGTTTTGATTTTGAGAGCCAATATCTCAGGAACTAAGCAGAGTACATTGATGAAAATTTCAGCAATCTTTTAAGAATTTATTTATCTTTCATTTAAAAAAGGATTCATACAAATCGCTTGAGATTTGCGGTTGCCACAACGAAAAATCTGCTGGGCTGTTTTTTTTGGCACACCCTGCATAATGTCGGCCATAAAAAGACCGCCTGGCTTTTTTTTTAGTTTTCTGAATAATTTCAAATGGTCGCCATTCGGTCAATTTTCCACCGAATCAAACGATTTTTGGCACGATTATTATTATTTGTTTAGAGTTTTGTTTTGGCCAAGCTCTAGCCTGCTTGCCTTCTGTAGTTACATATAACAGTCAGACTCTAACGCCGTTTATGGTACCGGTACCTAGGGTAGTGGTACCATATATGGAATTGGGACCATATGGCCCCCCATGTTCGGGGCCTGTGGCGGTACCATAATGGTACCCCTACCCTCGCATTGGTACCGGTACCCATACATGTAACAGGGGGGTCTGCCCCCCACCCGACTTAGGCCAGATCCCCCCGGATGCCCCCCGAGACGATTTCGCCGACGCCCCCCTCCGATTTTTCTGGCAAGTAAATTTTTGAGCAAATTTTTCCAATTTTTTAGAATTTCAGACACAAAAATTGCCAAAATCGCCTGCAAAACAGCACTTTTTAGCTGTATTTCAGCCCAAATTAGCGATTTTTTGGCGTTTTTTAGCTCAAAAATCGCGATTTTTTCGATTTTTGAGCGTTTTTAGTGCCCTACCCCCTCCCAAAATTTTGGCTCAGACCAAACTCAGGCCGGCGCCAGACCCCCCCAACCCCCCCTCCGCCATCGGCGGATGACCTGTTACATGTATGCCGGTACCATAATATGGTACCACTCTATTCAGATTTCGTCCCATATGGAAGTGGTACCATAGTACCGGCACCATAAACAACGTTAAGTGCCTGACTGTATAAGTTCCGTCCTATCCGAATTGAACTGACCTGACACCAATTTTCAGATGTCAATTTTGAATGTTAACTACCTCAACAACCCGTCATCGGATCGATCGCGATTTTGTCGGTTAGCGAATTTTTATAATGGACTTAAAACCTGAAGAGCTCAGCTTTCTGGCACAATCGGTTAAAATCTGGCGGTTTTTTACTTTCAGTCAAGGTGAAAAATTAGCACTGCCTTGCCAAAAATGAGTGGTGCCTTCTGAACAAGAACGCAAAGCATAATTGTGTAGCCCGTTGAGACGATTGTAATCCACAACCACGCTATTTTAGATCGTATAGCCCTGCTTTCTGTGCAGCAAATGACACCGTCACTTTTGAGAATGCCAAAATTTCACTTTCACTGAAAACGGCCAGATTTTAGCCAGCAAAGCTAAAAAGCTGAGCTCCTTAGGGTTTCAAGTCAACATAAAAATTGGTTAACCTGCAAAATTTGGGATAGATCTGCCGATAAAGAGTTTCTGAGATATTCATACATATAACAGGGGGGTCTACCCCCGCCCGACTTGGGTCAGACTCCCTGGATGGGGACCTCCAAGACGATTTTTCCGACCCCCCCTGAATTGCCAAAATCGCCTGTAAAACAGCACTTTTTAGCCGTGTTTCAGCGAAAATTAGCGATTTTTCAGTCGATTTTTTAGCGCTTTAGTGCCCAACCTTTTCCCAGAATTTGTGCTCAAACCCGGGCCGGCGGATGACCTGTTACATGTATGGAGATATATACAGTATAGATAAACAAATGTCCCATCGCTTTTTCGGCCTTCACTCAAACGTTTCGTTCTCAGTCACTTCTTTACCGATTTGGCTCAAATTTTCAGCAAAAATTAACAACATGGTTGGCTAAATATTCTGCAAGTTTAGTGCCAAAATTCCGACTCATACTGGTTTTATGACCCAAAAACTAGGAATGAGGGTGGTCCACGCAAATTTTTTCTTTGATAATACAAGGAGTACAGGCCTGAAACTTGCAGGAATGATTGGTGTTGCTATTGGGCATAATATACTAAGCGGGCAGCCCTGTAGCTCAAAGGGCACTAAAATGGGGGAATTTCAAAAACATGAGTGAAAATCCCATAGTTAAGAAATCCGCACCTTCTAGAATAAAAGCACTGAATCTGTTGTTAATCAACACAGATTGTAGCAGGAAGTTCGACAAATAAATGAACCTGATATTTAAACTCTGTTCCACACCATAGAAACCATCCCTGCAGCGTTTTCTGAAAATCGAAAATCTTTAGAATCGTCATTTTGCCGGTTTTACGAAGAAAAGTCATATTTAGTCATGTTTTTGAAATTCCCCCATTTTAGTGCCCTTTGAGCTACAGGGCTGCCCGCTTAGTATGTTATGCCCAATAGCAACACCAATCATTCCTGCAAGTTTCAGGCCTGTACTACTTGTATTACCGAAAAAAAATAAATTTGCGTGGACCACCCTCATTCCTAGTTTTCGGGTCATAAAACCAGTATGAGTCGGAATTTTGGCTCTAAACATGCAGAATATTTAGCCAACCATGTTGTTAATTTCTGCTGAAAATTTGAGCCAAATCGGTAAAAAACTGACTGAGAACGAAACGTTTGAGTGAAGGCCGAAAAAGCGATGGGACATTTTTTTTATCTGTACTGTATATATCCAAATTTGAGTCAGCCCATTTCGGAAGGGCATAACTGCAGGATACAGATTTCTAACAGGCTAGGACTTGGCCAAAACAAACTGTAAACAAATTACAACGATAGATGGAAGGATGGCTTGTCGGGGCGGGGCCGTCATATAACCCCTGCGTTAGATCACGCTGCGGGCCCATCACGCACACCCACATCCTGCCCTTCCTTCGCTACTAGCCTAAACACATGCTTGATGTCAGTCTGGGCGGGTCTCAGTGTAGCTGTCCCCGTTCCATATGTCCCAACACATGTGTGGTTGCTATTGTAGCTTTAGGCGCTTAGACAGCTCTAGTCGATTCCCATTTACCTACTCGCTGTCACCAGCTTTCGGTGGCCTGGGTGGGGCTTTGGGTCGACCACTAACTCTTTGCGGCAAGAAACTTGACCCACCGAGAGGATGAGCGCACGACGTCGCGCACAGTGGCTTTGCGGCCTAAACCAACTGTGCTGGCAAGAATAATGATAATAATAATAATAATCGTGCCAAGAACAAGAAACTAGCCACGCCCCGTGGACGAGCGCACGAGATAGCGCACAGTGGCTTTGCGGCCTAGACCACTACACCAACTGTGCCGGCTCAAAACTGGTCACTAATCAAAAACATACGGGTTCGTTTTAGGTGTGCCCCGCCGCCCAACACAGGGTTCTCTCCATCGACTGCTGTTTTGGAGCGCTTTTGAGCTACCTGTTCATCTGAAAGAAATCATCATTTTCACTTGGTTAACTGCTACGAATTGAACCGATTATTACGCTACCAACCGAGTAATAGTTCTGGCATTTTTAGTTCACACGATTCAAGAAAACTTGTCCAAAAATGTTAGTATTAGTTTAGTAGTGGCTCAAGTGCAGTCATGTCTCGTTAATCCGGACAAGTTGGGGCCGACCAATTTTGTCCGGATTAACGAATCAAAGCTAGAACACTGTTTTTCGGCTCAAAGGCCTGAATGACAGATTTTTGTTAGTTGCATATCAGATTCTGCAGCTGTACCTCTTAGTTAAAAGCCAAAAACATATTTCAGTTGATTATAGCTCCTAAAAGGCAGAAAGAATCACATTCTGACTCTACGAAAAGCATTACTCAATTGAAAATTCACACCTGAATTGAAAAAAAAGATTGCTCATGGATTTTGTCCAAATTAACCAAATCCGGATTAACGAATCACTTTACCATAGAAATTTCGAAGTTGGGGCCCGAAATCTTATGTCCGGATTAACGAGACATAACATGGGGGAAAATTGGGACCTGGCCTAATCTTGTGCGGAAGGCGAATATCCGGATTAACGAGGTCCGGATTAACGAGACATGACTGTAACTAACAAACTGGCTCAGAAATCACTAATTTTAGCCTAAAATTCGCTTGAAAAGCCTTTGCAAACCGAATTTGCCGCTTCCACTGCTGATATTTAACAGAAATCGGTGTTTCTGGAAGCCCATTTAATGTTTTTTGCTTGTTTTTTTAGCTTTAAAACGCTATTTGGCAGCTAACATATCGATTTTTAGCCTCCTTACTGAAAAAAAACGTACTAAAAACGCATTTCCAGCCGTTTTGGAGCTTTTTGAAATTTTGGACCCCCTCGGGGCGAAACCATACATGTACCAGCTACGGGGCGACCTGGTGGGAGGGGGGCTTTTTCCGTGGGTGGGGGTTCGAGGTGGTTTCGCCCAGAGGGGGTCCAAAATTTCAAAAAGCTCCAAAACGGCAGGAAATCCGTTTTTAGCACGTTTTTTTCAGTAAGGAGGCTAAAAATCGATATTTTAAGCTGCCAAATAGCGTTTTAGAGCTACAACAAGGAAACAAACAATAAAAAGGGCTTCCAAAAACCCCGATTTCCTTTAAATATCAGCAGTGGAAACGCCAAATTCGGTTTACAAAGGCTTTTCAAGCGAATTTTAGGCTAAAATTTAGCGATTTCTGTTTGTTAGTACTGGAGTCACTACTGGTACTTGTATTTTTGGGTGGGGGTCCTAAACCTGTCTCGGGGGGTGGGGTGAGGGGGTTGACCTTTCCAGCAGATGGTAACCCCCAAACAGACATGGGCTAGCATTTCGGCTGAGGGGGGGGGGTAGAATTTTCAATTCCTGAGGGGGGGAGGGGGCGCCTGAGGGGGGGCTGTGGGGGTGGTAAGCCAAAAAAAAAGTCCGATTTTTGGCTAAAATCAAGGTTTTTTGGCTTATTTTTCATCAAAATACGTTAAAATAAGCTATTCTGAGCTCATTTACACCTAATCCAGGCATATATTTATCATAATTTTCTATACAAAAATCTTCCAAAAAATTCCTGAGGGGGGGGTAGCGGCCGGCTGAGGGGGGTAGGTCAGAGCCTGAGGGGGGGCCAACCCCCTCAGCCCCCCCCCCCCCCCCCCCCCCCCCCCTTTTGCCCATGTCTGCCCCCAAACCACCCTATTACATGTATGCCCTCCCCATACATGTAACAGGTCATCCGCCGAAGGGGAGGGGTTGCGGGTCTGGAAGAAACGCTCAAAAATCGAAAAAACCCCCCCCAATTTTTCGGCTAAAAATCGCTAATTTGGGCAGAAATACATAGCTAACCAGTGCTGTTTTACGTAGAGTTGTAAAAAAATTTTTTTTTTGAAAGCCAAAAAAAAAAGCTTTTTTTTATGAAAATTTTTCATTTCGAAATTTTTTTTTTCAAAATTTTTTCCTAGCATGAAATATAGCTTGTAGGAGATGCAAGGATGCATCAGAAGCAACTTTAAATGCAAAAGCTGATACTTTGGTTCAAACATAGTTTTACAGCCTGAGAGTCGATATTCTACCTGCAGCATTGCTCACAGAGTGGCTCTTGCCCTTCAAAACCTATTTTTATGCTTAGAATAGGCAAGAAATTGATAGAACTGCACTTCTAATGTATATCTGAGGCTAAATTCAGCGATTTCCCCCCAAAATTTCCATACTGTGAATAAAATAAAAAATTTTCGAAATGGGCCTTCAAAAAAAAGCTTTTTTTTTTAAAAAAAAAAGCCTTTTTTTTTTAAAAAAAAAGAGCCTAACAACACTAGTTTTACGGGCAATTTTTGTGTCTAAATTCCTAAAAAAAATTGGTAGAAATTAGCTGAAAACATTTCTTGTCAGCAAAACAGGAGGGTCCGCCCTTTCTAATTCAGCCGTAAAGCCCAAAGGTCGACTTGTTAGATGTAAGTGTATGATATAGGGAGGGATGGAACCAACCAATTACCAGAGTTCAGCGAATGGGAGGAGCGTTTGTGGGCGGAGCGTTCCGATTCGGAGAGTTCAGCCATCATCTCTGTGTGTCTGTCGCTGTCACTTATCAGAAGAACCGTGGCCGGACCTGCGCTACTCTTCAGACGCATCTGATACCTGATCTCGTGATCTTTGTTCTGAAATTCTTCTTCATTTTTTAACTCTACATTACAGCAGTGGGCCGACTTTTCTGGCTTAACCTTCCCTTCCCTCGGGGAGACCAAATAATATTACAGTCAGGCACTTAACGCCGTTTATGGTACCGGTACCTAGGCTAGTGGCACCATATATGGTACCACGACGTTCGGGGCCTGTGGTGGTACCATACAAGGTAGTGCTACCAAATGGTGTCACTAGCTTTTGGTACCGGACTGTAATAATTATGTTACGAACGAAACAATACTTCAGTAACACTGGTTGGCTGGCAATGACAATTACATTGCGTAAAAAGATTGAGACGCAAACGCGACGGGTTAACAACCAACAACAGTGGTAGTTGACTAATTAGCAAACTTGACACCTTGCTTGCTGATCTGACAGAACAGCACACCGTTAATAATTAAGAAACACAAGACGAGGTAACGAATAGTACAGAAATAATAATTAGCATACATGTACTAGGGGGGTTGGGGGGTTACTCCCCCCAGCTGGAAAGGCCAACCCCCCCCCCGACCAAAAAATACAAGTACTAGTAGTGGCTCCAGTATTAACAAACTGGGTCAGAAATCACTAATTTTTAGCCTAAAATTCAATTGAAAAGCCTTTGAAAACCGAATTTGGCGTTTCCACTGCTGATATTTAAGAAAAATCGGTGTTTTTGGAAGCTCTTTTTGTCATTTTTTGCTTGTTTTTAGCTCTAAAAAGCTATTTGGCAGCTTAAAATTGCGATTTTTAGCATCCTTACTGAAAAAAAAGTGCTAAAAACTCATTTCCAGGCGTTCTGGAGCTTTTTGAAATTTTGGACCCCACCTCTGGACGAAACCCCTCTCGACCCCCCATCTGAGGAAACCCCCCTACCCCCCTCCCCCCAGGTCGGCCCGGAGCTGTTACATGTATGATAATTAGCGCTCGATTTCCACAAATTCGCTCTAAAAACCAGGCATTTTGATTGGGAAAGAGCAAAATATAGGGAGCGACCAGACGACCGATGGCAAAACCCCCTTAGGGGACGCTATAGACCCCCATTGGGCTCTGGCGCGGGCCGGGGGCGGAGCCCAAATTCTAGTGGAATGGGTTCGGTACTAAAAGATCGCAATTTTCTGGCTAAAATCGCTCTAATTGGAAACAAATGCAAGTGAAAGAGCTGTTATATAGGAGATTTAAGCAAGACTTTAGTGTCTGAAGTTCTATAAAAATAAAAAAATACTTTCCAGAAAAATCGAAGGGAGGCGGTTTGAAAAAGCGCATCCGGGGGGTCGCCTATCGGGTCATCCGCCGAAGGGGATGGAGGTCTAGGGCCTACTGCGGGGTCTGAGCCACAACTTTGGGAGGGAGTGGCCACTAAAAACCTTAAAAAACCGCAATTTTCGGCTAAAAATCGTCAAAAATCGCTAATTTGGAATGAAATACAGCTAAAAAGTGCCTCGGGGTGGCAGTCCCATCCGGGGGGGGTCTGGCCTAAGTCCGGTGGGGAAAGATCATCCGCCGAAGGGGAGGGGGGGTCGGGGGGGGGTCTGGCGCCGGCCGGGGGGGTCTGAGCCAAAATTTTGGGGGAGGGGGGTGGGCACTAAAAAACGCTCAAAAATCGAGAAAAATCGCAATTTTTGGCCTAAAAATCGCCAAAAATCGCTAATTTGGGCTGAAATACAGCTAAAAAGTGCTGTTTTGCAGGCGATTTTGGCAATTTTTGTGTGTGAAAGTGTAAAAAATTGCAAAAATTTGATCGAAAATTTACTTGCCAGAAAAATCGGAGGGGGGGTCGGTAAAAGCGTCTCGGGGGGGGGGTCCCCATCCGGGGGGGTCTGGCCTAAGTCGAGTGAGGGGCAGACCCCCCCAGACCCCCCTGTTACATGTATGGGTCTGGCGATGGCCGGGGGTCCCCACCCGGGCAGGGTTCATACCGATCAGGGTGTTCCAAATTCCCTGACTTTCCCTGACCTGAGTGCTAAAATTCCCTGACTTTCTACAAGCAAACTCATAAAACAGTAAATGTTTTCAAGCACGTAATTTTGTGATTCCTTTTGCATCGGCAGATATTTACATAAACGGTGGTAGCATATCCAATAACTTTCTAAAAGCAAAGGGAGAATTTGGTATTAAAAACTAATCGTATTTCAACAGGTATTCCGAGCGTGAAGTTAACAAGAATCAACAGTTTCAGAGTTTGACGAGGCCAGAAAATTTTTGAAGAAATAGCTTTCAAAACCGCATTTAAAAGGTGGTCTTGGCGTAAAATTAACCGGAATTAACAGTTTCAGAGTTTGACGAGGCCTGGTTGGGCGGCTGCGGCTGCCTAACCAGGGCCAGAAAATTTTTGAAGAAATAGCTTTCAAAACCGCATTTAAAAGGTGGTCTTGGCGTAAAATTAACCGGAATTAACAGTTTCAGAGTTTGACGAGGCCTGGTTGGGCGGCTGCGGCTGCCTAACCAGGGCCAGAAAATTTTTGAAGAAATAGCTTTCAAAACCGCATTTAAAAGGTGGTCTTGGCGTAAAATTAACCGGAATTAACAGTTTCAGAGTTTGACGAGGCGTCAGTCAAAAATGGTCAGGGAAAAGTCAGGGCGAGAAAATTTTAAAAAATCCCTATAATTTTCCCTGACCAGATCTGAAATTCCCTGACTTTTCCCTGACCATTTTTAAATTCCCTGACTTTTCCCTGACCCGTATGAACCCTGCCGGGGGGTCTGTCCTAAGTCGGGTGGGGCCCCCTGTAACATGTATGCCAGCAATAGTAAACTATAGCATAAATTTTAGCCTAAAAGTGACTCTGACCCCTATGACCGACACAATGACTGAAAGTGTAAGTAGTTACTCTGTGAGGGGGCACCACTTCAATCTGACTGCCCTGAGGCGCTTGGATAGCGAAGACGGTGGAATCAGCAAAGCAAGTAGTGACATCCTCCTGGTAGGTGTAGGCCAACCGTTGGTTCTCCTGGTGTTCGCTGGCGTTCTTCAAACTCTAAAACAACAACAACACCCTCTTTACATATGGTTTATTGGTCGACCAAAGCCTTAATCGGAAATTTTCGGCAGCTTTTTTCGGGGAAATCGGCCTGAGAAAATGGCTAAATTGACAAACCTTTGCATATTGAACATCAACAATCGAAACGCTAAATAATAACGGCAAGACGCTTAACGCCGTTTATGGTACCGGCACCATTTATATGCTACTCCCACGTTCGGGGACTGTGCTGGTACCATAAACGGCGTTAAGCGCCTGACTCTATAAGACCAGTGTCAAAGGCACTTTTAGGCTAAAAATTTATGCCATAATAGTTTACTACTGCTGGAGCCAGCAGAAATTTAGTACTCATATTTTTCGGTAAGAGATGGGGTAAGCCCCCTCTAGCCGTTATTAGGTTATTTTAGAAGAAAAACTTACTTGTTTGAGCCATTTCAAATGGTTATCCAGCATATTCTCTTCGCGTTCTTGTTCGGCCAATTCCAACTTTAGTTTGAACAGTCTATTGGCGTCGTCTGCGTTCGGTTGGCCGCCCGGCTTTCGCATTTCACCGCCCCTAAACCATTTCAACTGGACTGTAGTACGGTAACTGCAGTAAGTAGACAAAGATTACAACCATTTTCTATCATCACGGGCACTTTATACAAACTGTTTCAATTGCAAGCAAAAATCGCTATCATTACTTGAAAAACAGCAACTTTTGCCTAAAACACCGGTTCTTTGAGCGATTTTTAGGCCGCAAGTTCACTTCTTGGCCACTTTTAGTACTCTACCCACCATACATGTAACAGGTCATCCGCCGATGGGGGGAGGGGGGGTTGGGGGGTCTGGCGCCGGCCGGGGGGGGGGGTCTGAGCCAAAATTTTGGGGGCGGGGGTGGGCACTAAAAAACGCTCAAAAATCGAAAAATTTGCAATTTTTTGGCTAAAAATTGCCAAAAATCGCTAATTTGGGCTGAAATACAGCTAAAAAGTGCTGTTTTGCAGGCGATTTTGGCAATTTTTGTGTGTGAAATTGTAAAAAATTGCAAAAATTTGCTCGAAAATTTACTTGCCAGAAAAATCGGAGGGGGGGTCGGTGAAATCGTCTCGGGGGGGGGGGGGTCCCCATCTGGGGGTCTGGCCTAAGTCGGGTGGGGGCAGACCCCCCAGACCCCCCTGTTACATGTATGCTACCCACCAGACATGAGCTAGCATTTCGGCTGATGGGGGGTAGAATTTTCAATTCCTGATGGGGGGCTGACGGGGGTAGGAGCGCCTGAATGGTGGCTGAGGGGGTGGTAAGCCAAAAAGTCCGATTTTTGGCGAAAATCAGGGTTTTTTGGCTTATTTTTCATTAAAATAAGTTAAAATTAGCTATTCTGAGCTCATTTACGCCTATTCCAGGCATATTTTTATCATAATTTTCTATACAAAATTCTTCCTGATGGGGGGTAGCGGCCGGCTGATGGGGGGGCAACCCCCCTCAGCCCCCCCTTTTGCCCATGTCTGCTACCCACGCACCTACTAGAGTGCGAACAATACCTGAGACCCCAACACCTGGTTAGGCGGGCCAAAAATTGCGTTTCAGTGATGCAGGATTAAAATTTTGAAAAGATCTAATTGGGTCACTGCCCAACCAGGGCGAGAAAATTTAGAAAAACAGCCTTTGAGAAAGCATCAAAAAAACCATTTATCAAAGTAAAATTAGCAGAAATTAATAGTTTTAGTACTCAATAATAATACATAGTTCAATCTCGTTTCTTATTTTCTACGAATTCTTTTCCTAACTCGGCTGGAAAGGATGTAGTACGGATGTACATGTATGGTACTGATACCTTCTGTATCGTTAGAAATGGCACAGTTTCTATTTTAGATAAGAACAAGAAAATTAATTACTGTACTACTTAGAAAAGCGGGACACTATAAGAAATTCTACTAACTTTTAGTTGATTAACGCAAAAAACAGCTTCCTGAACCTAATCATTTAACATCCCGATTTTTATTGATTAATTTTTCAAGTAAACGTCGATTTTGAGAGGTGCCATTACTTCTAACTAACACGTGACGTGTTAGATAGCTGAAATAAAGTCTTACTTCCACTGTATAATGTTCTTTGACTTTTTCTCGATTAATCCCACGCCTTCCAGTACATTGGTGATGTCGTAGATTCTTCTCTTCTGCTTCACATTTAGTTTGTCGGCAGCCTTTAACAAATAAAATCCATTTGCCAACTAATATTGCAGCAAGAAAAGATTCCTAATTAGCGTCAGTGATAGAGAAAAAGGCAGGGGTAGTTGTTTTCTGGAGAGTACTCTGGGCCAAAATTTCTAGTTGTAGTACAGTTGTAGTATAGTCGTATACATACATGTACTAGGGGGGGTTTGGGGGGTTACCCTCCCTGCTGGAAAAGCCAAACCCCCCCCTCACCCCCCCCCCCCCGAGACAGGTTAAGGGACCCCTCCCCCGACCAAAAAATACAAGTGGTGGTAGTGGCTCCAGTATTAACAAACTGGGTCAGAAATCACTAATTTTTAGCCTAAAATTCACTTGAAAAGCCTTTGGAAACCGAATTTGGCGTTTCCACTGCTGATATTTATGAAAAATCGGTGTTTTTGGAAGCTGTTTTTGTCATTTTTTGCTTGTTTTTAGCTTTAAAACGCTATTTGGCAGCTTAAAATAGCGATTTTTAGCGTCCTTACTGAAAAAAACGTGCTAAAAACGCATTTCTAGGCGTTTTGGAGCTTTTTGAAATTTGGGACCCCCCACCTGGGCGAAACCCCCCCTCGACCCCCCAACCTGAGGACCCCCCCTACCCCCCCAGGTCGGCCCGGAGCTGTTACATGTATGGTCGTATGTAGTGTAAATTCCCTCACTTTCCAGGTCTCGCACGAACCCCGTAAAAAACGGCCAATAATAAATTTCTCCCGCAAAAAAATTTGCTCTGTCTCTCGAAAAATCGTAAGTATGAATGGGACCGATATACGGTATTTTTGGCTCTACAGTATTATACTGTATTTTTATACCGTATAATGCCGTCGTCGTTAAAAGTGAATCAGCTAGATTTTTGCAGTAAATTCATGTCAATTTCGTGCTTTTAAAGGTCGCAGTACTTGTTTTTTGGTTTTGTAAGCCATCTTATCGATTAGAAAAACACAAAAATCTACCTCTATGACAGTTTTCTTTGAAATATTACAAGTACTTGTAAAATGCTGAGAAATCTGCAATTCTGCTTTTGAATAAAATCGTATTATTTGGCTAGCATTTCACTAACTTGCCAGTAGGTAGACAAAGCAGATCACAATAAAAAATTGCCGTGTCTTCTTTCACAGGAAAGGCCGACCACAAAAAATAATTTATGTTTTCCTACCAGAACTTGTCCAACTATCCTTTTTCTTGCGTAACTGGGTGTCTCAAAGCGTTTGCAGCATACTACACGGTATCGAAAATGCTATACGGTATACGGTATTTTTATACCGGTCCCATCACTAATCGTAAGAAACCAAAAGAATGCGTACAACATTCAAATCGACCACTCCGCTGTGAGCTTCCTGTAGGAGTTTGAGAAACTTCTGAGTCAGTAGGCCCAGCGATTTCTCAGCGCGGGATCCCAAACCGGACAGAGACAAACTGAACCCCGGGTTCAGCAGAGCGTCCGAAGGTTTGGTGGCCGGGGGGTACTCAGTCAGCACCCCTTCCTCGTCCTCCTCCTCATTCTCCTCCAACTCCTCCTCCCCTCGCTCCTCTTCCTCTCCCCCAGACGACATTCTTTCTTTCTATACAATAATATCGGTCTGAAGCAAAGTTTCCAACTTTTTAAACAAAAACAGGCAAAAGATAAAAAGCACCGTCGGGACCGCAGCACCGTAGCACCGTCGGTCTCATCGGACCGTATTCCTGTTGCTCTCCTCTTCCGTTTTTAAACGCCGTCTGCCGAAAATCGGCCATTTCCCCCCACTGGTTCGATGAGACCGACGGTGCTACGGTGATTTGGGGATACAACCGAATTTCGGTGTTGCTCGGTAGTATGAACCGAATAATTCGGTATTTTCATCTATTCCGTTTCGGTATTCTTGCTACCAAATAAAATAACTGTGTAAAACACAATATTTTGCTGCTTTTTAACGCACTTTGCCACAAAATGTTTAAAAAAAGAAATAATCTCACTGCTTTTCGGTTATGTAACACAGTTTGATTGAGTTAAAATTTGCCTCAATTCTGTCAACGCCTTTAAGCGGTTGTCTGAAACAGTTTTCTTTTGTTTCTTGCCAGCTTAGGCGGACCTAATAGCTGGAAAACATTCAGAGAAACCAATAGATTATGTACTAAAACTGTTAATTTTGTGCTAAGAACGCATTGAGTTTTTGTGGGCCAAAATTTTTTATTAACTTGTTTTGAAAATTGTCAACCTTTTAAATCCTGGGTACGCCACTGCAAAACAGACGCTCTGAGTGATGTCTCGTCCTATTCATCAACTGCAACTATCATTTCTGGCTGGACACAAACCGATAATAAAATTAACAGTCTACTATTCGGTACACCCTCCTTTTAATGCAAATGTTTTTAAACTCTTTCGCGTTGTGTCCTGATATACCAAAGAATGGCCGACTTAATCGGTCAGCTACGGTTTATCTACTACAGCAAACACCACTAATAATGCAACGCATGTAGCTAGGTGACAAGTTATCAAATGAAAGATTAGATCATGCGGGAAGAAACGAAATACAAGGCAACAGTACACACATCCGACTAACATACAGTAGTTGCGTCACTTTTGCATTCGCATTCAGTCTATTTGCACTAGTCGAACATGCACCAACCAGCTAGCCTATATTTACATCAATCAGCACTGTTGTACGTCTAGAAGACGAATCCAAATTGCTCGCTCACGTGCCGTTTATGCTGTTCAGACGAGCGTACACATCATGTTCCACATGGATTCTGTCCAAACGAACGTACGGGTATCTAAGAATGTACTGTATGTACGCATAATAATCCTCAAAGGAAAGAAATGTAAAAAGGTTAAAATCCGATTTTTGTGTTACAGGGCACCTTACCTTTCGGGCAGACATGCGTACCGGGCGTGGATGATAAGTTTATAGCAGCGGTCAGGGCCAGAGTAACAGGCTTGCTGTCCGAATTTCGGCGGAATCCAGTGGCGCTCTTCATGCATCAACACAATATCTTCCGGTGGATTCGGCATGTCCACAAGTAGAAGTACCCAAGTATACCAAAAATACCGAAACCGAATAGCTGAAAATACCGAATTATTCGGTTCATACTACCTGACACCGAAATTCAATTGTATCCCTATCACCGTAGCACCGTCGGTCTCATCGAACCGGTGGGGGAAAATGGCCGCTTTTCGGCAGACGGCGTTTAAAAACGGAAGAGGAGAGCAAAAGGAGTACGGTCCGATGAGACCGACGGTGCTACGGTGCTGCGGTCCCGACGGTGCTTTTTATCTTTTGCCCAAAAACAAATTTTTATTGGCAGTTAGTAGTTTACGCACCGTACGCACCGTTCGCACCGTACGCACCGTTACGCACCGTTCGCACCAGCAGCGACCCCCATTGGGCGCCGATCTTTCAGAGCGGTGAATTTGCTTAACTCGATCAGAGAACCGTTCTATTTCAGCTTGCATTAACCAATTACGCGTTTTGGTGGATAAGCAGCTGGAAAATCAGCTTGTATTAAAATTTTAAAAGAAAAAATCGAAAACAATCACGTGTGTCACGGCGGCCCCGGCACCCATGGAAGCGGTGTGTTTGTCACCCATCGCTAAACGTCTCAATTTTCTCAGGCAAAAACGTGTCATCTCGGCATCTTTTCTGATTGACATAGTACCAAAATGGGAAATGATTGGCCGAAAAATTGGACCTGATGGGTTTCGCTGATGGGGCAATGATTAAACTACCAACCCAAATGTTTTTACTTCACGGCTGACACCAAGGACAAACTCGATATTGGTGATGCTGTCAGTGGTGCCGCTGCATTGTACGTCCGGTCGAATTGTTATTTTGTTATTGTAAAAGTAGAGAAATAAAAAGGGAAGGAAATGAATAAGAAGCAAAAATGAAATAGAAAAAATAATAAAAGCTACCCTGAATTAGGTTTCGACCTTGACCTAATTCAGTACTTTATCAGTTAGGTCTCATCAGAAGGTCCTGATAAAGCAACAAGCAAAAAACTGCTTGATGGAAAAACCTTTGGTAAACAGGTAAAAAAATAGCATAACAATGACTACATAAAAGGATAACATAAAGCACAGATCAATAAACAGAGTGAGTTACTTGCATACTCGCCACTACTCCCGGATGAGGTTCTCTTCCTTTTAGACAGCCTTTCTTCTTCCATGCTGAAGGCAGTGCAAACACTCAGGCAGTGGAAAGCAAGTGTAACTTTTTGTCGTTTCGGACTAGGAGTAGCCAACCGCTATAGAGCAGGAGGAGACAGAAGGACGGGCAGCCTCCTTAACAACAACCCTCCCCTTTTGGGTGGTCCCCATTTATCTACTTGCCATTGCTGACTTTCGACGGCCTAGGTTGGGCTTTGTGTCGACTACTTCCCATCGCCTCAATAGGTTTTGAACCCACAAACACACTGCTTCCATGGGTGCCGGGGCCGCCATGACACACGTGATTGTTTTTGCTATTTTCTATTAAAATTTTAATACAAGCTGATTTTCCAGCTACTTTTCCACCAAAACGCGTAATTTGTTAATGCAAGCTGAAATAGAACGGTTCTCTGATCGATCTAAGCAACTTCACCACTCTGAAAGATCGGCGCCCAATGGGGGTCGCTGCTGGTGCGAACGGTGCGTAACGGTGCGTACGGTGCGTAACGGTGCGAACGGTGCGTACGGTGCGTAAACTACTAACTGCCATTTTTATTTAGTTAGAGAAATATATATACCGTACCTGCATGCTGATTTTGTTATGAAGCGTCTAAACTCTCAGCGCGATTGCAGCAACCTGAACATCTGAATCGAACTGAAAGGGCGCTGAATTCGATTGCGAAGATAGTTTAATGACTATTGCTATTGTTTAGGATAAACGACTATTTTGAACCTTCCTGACCTACCTTTCAACACATGATCCATAAACGACGTCCTTCCCAAATCCCGATTTTTTCGATCCCCCTATCCTTAAAGGTGAATTCATACTGGTGAAAAAAGATCGCCAGGCGACTTTTCTGTAGAAAAACTGTCGCTCCGTGTAGATAAAAATTCTCGGCTCAACAGACAATTTTAGCGAAAGCGAGCTTCTTCCAAATTTTCCGCCGGTTGAGCGCTTTCCTGCATTGTTATAGTGGTTTCACACTAAAACAATATCATTTACACATTCCTGAAAATTCAGCATAAAAACCGGCGACAAAAAATAGTTCAATTTTTAAACTAGATTTTTGTAGATTTTTGTCGCCAGCGGAAAGATCTCGCGCGACGTTTGGGCCCGTTTCATACTTTAAACGAGTTTTTCTACAGAAAAGTTGCCCGGCGATCTTTTTCTACAAAACTATGAATGCGCCTTAAAGGAACTTCTAGTTCGGCTTAATAATGAACAACAACATTTCGCCTTTTTCAGTTCCCGTAGACTACAATGTATGTTGTCAGCTTTCCACTTCTTTACCTAAGCTTTTTTGTACCAATTATGTATAAAATCCCACCTATCATTTCAAACGATCCATCCAATGTAAGTTGTATGCTTAAGCTGCCAACTCCAGTGCTTCCTTCCAGTAGTAGTACTGCATGCTCCCTTCCTCCAACTTTCTGTATGCGTCTTTGTGCTGTGACCGCACTTGTATTGGCCTGACTCGCGCCTCTTGAAATTGTTTGCTTGTAAATCTTGCACTCGTCCTTGTTGCCAGCAGGGTTGACTGACGGTAAACAACGACCAAATAGGGGTTGTTTTAGTTTTAGGTATGGATAAATCTATATCATTCTAACAATACGTCGTCTATATTTGGCATCAAAAAGTTTGGCGAAACCAAGAAATATTCGTTAGATATACTGATACAGTATTTTTACAATTGCGCCTGCGAATCATCAATATTCGGTAGCGAAAATCCACATCAGTATTCGGTATTTTTCTATTCGGTTGCAACCAGACCTTAAAAATGTCTTCTGATTTCTATGACTTCAGCTGAGTAGAGTAGTACGTTTTACGGTAATGTTATACTGTATGTATCTGATAGGTTTCTGATTGCAATCCGATCAGACAAGCACTCAAAGGAAATCAAACAGTTCCCTTTCAATTGAAGCAAACTTCTTTTTATATGTTAATTTTTAATTAGACAGCTAAAAGCCAGCTCTCCTTTTCAACAAGAAACCACTCAACTATCTCAGTAGCCAGTAATAATTGTTTGCAGATCTCTCGACGCACAGTTTCAACTAAAAGTGGAAGAGAAAGTATAGATGGGACAGTTGTAGAGAGAGTATTTTTTTAGCTTAAGACATCACTTTAATTTTCAGTTAAAAATGAAATCAACTACCTTCACTCTGATCCTAATCTCTGCTGCCACTTTGATCGCAACCACTGCATCTGTCTCTGTCTCGGCGGTAAGTTAATTGTATGTGTGCCCAGGGATGCCTACCATACCAAAATTGTACTAGTACTAAAATCAATCTTTGAATTTAGTACCAGTACCATACCAAAACAAATTCAAAACAGCTCCTTCTATACTATACCTTACCATACCAAAATCAAACGCCTTTACCAGATTATTTTAGTACTAGAATTATGATTTTGGTAAGGCCTTTTTATTTTAGTACTAGCTTGTTGGCTATATTTACAACACTTTTCAAATGCGTCAAAATATATTCCCAATCCTTTCTGCATGTTTTGATTCTAAAAAAACTAAAGAAAGGTGGATTGAGCATAATTTCCAAAGGCTTCTATGACATTATCACAGCAAACTACCACTACTGTACCAAATTCATTCATACCAACCAAATTCAAACTGAATTAGCTAGTACCATACCGTACCATACCACATCGAATTCAAAGTTCGAATTTGGTAGACATCCCTGCATACATGTCGTTGGGGGGGGTAAAGGGGGGGGCCCGGCCCCCCCAAGCCCGATTTTTCGGCAAAAGTCCCCCCCCAGCGGATTTTTGGGGGGGCCTGAAAACCCACTTTTGGATTCCAAAGTAAAGAAAATTTTAGCCCAGACAATACATTCTGCAGCACAAAATTGGGTTTTCGGCTACCATACAACCCAAAACAGGGTTTTGTAAGGGTTGGAAATCCTTAATAGGGTTTTTAGATTGCTTAGAAACCCTGATTAGGGTTTTTAGGTTACTTTCAAACCCTGATTAGGGTTTTTAGACTGCTTAGAAACCCTAAACAGGGTTTTCAGGTTACTTTGAAACCCTGATTAGGGTTTTCAGGTTACTTTTAAACCCTGATTAGGGTTTTTAGGCTACTTTTAAAACCTGATTAGGGTTTTTAGGCTACTTTGAAACCCTAAACAGGGTTTTCAGGTTACTTTTAAACCATGATTAGGGTTTTTAAGCTACTTTGAAACCCTAAACAGGGTTTTCAGGTTACTTTGAAACCCTGATTAGGGTTTTCAGGTTACTTTTAAACCCTGATTAGGGTTTTTAGGCTACTTTTAAAACCTGATTAGGGTTTTTAGGCTACTTTGAAACCCTAAACAGGGTTTTCAGGTTACTTTTAAACCCGGATTAGGGTTTTCAGGTTACTTTCAAACCCTGATTAGGGTTTTTAGGCTACTTTGAAACCCTAAACAGGGTTTTTAGGCTACTTTGAAACCCTGATTAGGGTTTTTAGGTTACTTTCAAAGCCTGATTAGGGTTTTCAGGTTACTTTCAAACCCTGATTAGGGTTTTTAGGCTACTTTGAAACCTTAAACAGGGTTTTCAGGTTACTTTGAAACCCTAAACAGGGTTTTTAGGCTACTTTGAAACCCTGATTAGGGTTTTTAGGTTACTTTCAAAGCCTGATTAGGGTTTTCAGGTTACTTTCAAAGCCTGATTAGGGTTTTTAGGTTACTTTGAAACTCTAAACAGGGTTTTAGCACTGGCTAGAAAGCCTAGAGAGGGTTTTTAGGTTGATTAGAAACCCTAAACAGGGTTTAAGAACTGCATTCAAATCACTAAATAAGGTTTTTTAGTAATCTTATAAGTCAAAACAGGGTTTTGCGCGTGCCTCAGAATCGAAATTAGGGTTCTGTGAACTATTTTAGTCAATATAACGTATTTCAATCAGTATTTTATCGCTGAAACTCATATTCAATACGTATTTTGAGCGCAAAACAGCTTTTTATTACATTCGTTGCTTCAATATTCGGTTTTTAAGGCATTTTTTTCAACCGGAACAGGGGTTTAAGGCATTTTTAATGCAAAAACTGGGTTTTTAAAGGCTTTTTTCGGTCCAAATAGGGTTTTGAAGCCATTTTTGTCCCAGAATCCCTAAAAAAGGGCGACAAGACCCACTTTTTACCCCGAAAAAAAGGTCGACAAAACCCACCTTTGGACCCCAAAAAAAGGTCGCAAAACCCACTTTGGACTTGGTCCCAAAACCCTATTTGGGATTTCAAAAAGGTCCCCCCCACGGAAAAACCCAGCGACATGTATGCATCCCTGTGTGTGCCTTCTACTAAATAGAGTAAGAGATTTCAGCGACTCGCGAAACGTCAAAATTTCGGTATGGCGAACGGAGGAATGATGCCGATGCCTGGAAAGAGGGAGGCTGGTGAGAAGCGTCAGAATTTCGATCAGTTTAGTGGCGACTGGAGGAGAAAACGAAATTCCGACTTGAACTCGATCTTCTGATTAAAACAGTTTTTCTCCCCCACTGTTAACATTAGATCGAGCAATGCTTAATTCCAGATTGTGCTCGTAAAGTTGCGGGGGTAAAGTAAAGCATACAGTTGTTTGTCACAAACCGTAAAACTCTACAGTAACCATAACTATAAAATGAGCATAACTATAAGCTAGCATTGTTATTGTTGAGCGGCTGTATAAGGACTGAAAATCGGTTTGTTAGTCTAGCTTCAACTACTACTCCTTGACACCGTTGTGTGACGGGTTTTAGACGTTATGACAAGCGGTGAATTCGAAAGTGACAAATATAAAGCACATTCAGAATCTACTAGGTTTCTGTTTTTTTGAAAAATTTTTCAATTTTTTAAATCCGTTTCTTTCTTACATCTTAAACCCAACTTGACATAGTCTTTGGGGTTTTCAACACGAAAACATGAGATACGCAGGGTCAGAGACTAAAAATCCTTCAAATTCGATATTTTGGAAGGATATCATAAAAAATGTGTTTCTGTAAGCCCGAAAAATGCAAAATTACAAAGAAAATATTGTGATCAAATGGAATTTTGGCACTAAGCTCAATAAAAAACACCGATTCCTAAATACCTGGGTATTCCCAAAATAGTCGGTATACCCGGTATGGGTATTTATTAAAATACTGTACCTGGAATCGGTAGGTATTTATTGGGTAGGTTGTTGTTTGGTATTGGGTTTTCCGTTTGTGTATGTGTATGTGTATGTGTATACACATTTTTACCTTCAAATGTGTGTGGTAATTTGTGTATGGTAACATTCAACAAAACAATGTGTATTTTTGTGTATATTTGTGTATGTGTATTGTACTGAAAATGCAATTTTTTGGTAGATTTTGAGCCAGAAATGCTAAGAAAATCAAATCTCTCAATGTCTACTGCTTTAAACATTGGATAGCTTTGAAATCTAGTTACTTAGGCCATTTGAAGGCTTTGTTAGGATATCTACCGTTTATTATTGCAGCAAAGACATCGAAATTTTACGATTCTGTTCGAAATTTTGTCGACTTTTGCTGATCAAATACACATACACAAAAATACACATTCGAGTAGTGTTTGTGTATGGTAGGTAATGTGTATCTGAATTTTCAATGTGTATGTGTATACACAATCAAAAAACAATGTGTATTTTTGTGTATGGTAAATGTGTGTGTGTGTATACACAAACAACAGTAGTAGGTATTCCCAAAAATACCCATTTTCCGGTATGGGTTCAGTATACCCAATTAACAGTACTAACTTCATCCTAAGGTTCATTCATCCCGAATCTACGTAGAAGCCTAAAACCTGATCACAGTGTTGAATAGAAGCCCTCGCTTCCAAATAAGTGAGGTATAGTGTCACTGTGATAATAGGCGCGTCATGCACGCTGCTTCCCTCGCAATTCTGTTGCGAAACTTAGCTTAGCCTGTACAGCGTTTACATAATGTTGTACACGTCACAGCGTTTTAGCAAATGCGTAGTGTAGTCTTATCTCAGGCGGGCAGCTCTTCTGCTAAAAGTGTTTTCCTGAGAATGATCTACTACGTATATAAGATTGTTTGTTTGTAGAAACGAAGCCAGTACGTTAAATTTGTAGATTAGGTGCCTACAGCAACAGAATGCTGGAACTAAATTCGACATTGAGTTACCCTTCCACCGGGCACGACTTCGGTCCCACTCTCAGCTACGAATCGTCAGACTACGATTCCCGGGCCACCAGCAGCACCGAATCGCCGACAACTATCATCGATGACCACCGGTTTACCGTGACTTCAATGACAACCGAACCCCTGATCGGCGAAACACTGACACACAGACAGCTGGAGTTTCTGTTGAATCTGCCAGACAAAGACTTACTGCTGTTGTTGCAGCCAATTAGGAGCCGAGTAATCTCGCGAGATACGGTTTTTTTCGTGCAGAACAAGTCTGATGGTCTCTCGTTGGCCATAAATGGCATGGATTTGGAGGAGGTGCTGGTCAGACATGGAAGGACTGCTTCTTTGGATAAACGCAGTAAGTATGCGCATGTTGACAAGTTAAAGGATTGGCGCTCATTGAGACTAGAAAGCGTATGTTTTTTATTCAGGTACACTCCTAAGAAACATTCCACCAAGATGGCTTCTTGTGAGGATACTAATTTTTCTACTCATACTCGGAACACTGACTGGTGCAGCGATGGTTTGGCTTCTGCGCCCTGAACCATCCGGACCTGGAAGTTAGTTAGTCAGCTGTATCTAAATTTTCATCGTTTTCAGTGATTTTTTGATACTGTGGGCACGGGCAGTATTGAGAAAGTACCTAATATCAGATATCAGAAACAGGCATACATGTAACATAACAGGTCATCCGTCGAAGGGGGAGGGGGTTGGGGGTCTGAGCCCAAATTCTAGGTAGGAGTTTCTTCACTAAAACGCTAAAAATCGCAACTTTTCGGATAGAAATCGTCAAAAATCGCTAATTTGGGCTCAAGTAGAGCTAAAAAGTGCTGTTTTACAGGCGATTTTGGCAATTTTTGTGTCTGCAATTACAAAAGTCGCAAACATTTGTTCAAAAAATTAATTGCCAGAAAGCCTGAGGGAGGTCGGAAAAATCGTCTCGGGAGGGGGTCCCCATCCGGGAGTAGGGTTCTGGCCTAAGACAGGTGGGGGCAGACCCGCCGGATCCCCCTATTGCATGTATGGGTACAGGTATTTTATAAATACCCAATCACGTATCAGGCATAGAGGAAAATATTTACAAAAACACAGGTATTAGGTATTTTGTCGAAAAGTTAAAATCCCGATGTTAGCCGAAAAACCGCTCAATTACATCAACTTAGGCTTGAAAGCCAGCTAAAAGCAGTTTAGTATAATACAGTCGTTTTAGCAATTTTTCGCTACGAAGCTACATATCCAATGAGGGCGAGAAAATTTTGAAAAAATTATCCTTCCAAACCAATCTTGTAAAGACCAAATCGATCTTTTGATGCCATTTGCCATTTGATTAAAAGAAAAAATGCCTAACCTGTTTCAGGCTAAAAATATCTAAAATCAGGTACATACAGTAGGTGCAGCTCAAAAGTACCCGATCAGACAGGTATCAAGTGGGTATTGCCAATCTGTTGTTGCTTTTAATCGGCCGCTCACGCGCTATGCAGTCTTTACACTGATCTCGAAGCAATGAAAACATTAAACATACCAATGAATCACAGAATCATTGACACAATCTACCTGATAATCAGGTTCAGGTGCAGGTATACCTGATCTATAGTGATTTTTTTCTTCAGTTGACCTATTGTTATTCGGAGGTGCCATTGCATACCAGCCAGGCTCACCTCGCGACTTCCATACACTTCGTGCCGTCGAACATTTTAATACGATCACCGAATCGGCAACTCACTTGGCACATCTGCCCATGCCTTTATACGGTCATGTAGCCTTGAAATTCGAAGATACCGTACGCTTGGCGGGAGGGGCTGCATGTACCAGAGACTATAAGCAGGATATCTTTGTATTTGATGGACCGGTAAACATCCTATTTTCTGTCATACGTTCTTATGCAATAGCATACGTACATGAAAGAGGTCATCCGCCGATTGAGGAGCGGTTGGAGGGGGTCTGGCGCCGGCCGGGGAGGTCTGGGGAAGGTTTTGTACTAAAAACGCTCGAGAATCGCAAAAAATCGCAATTCTGGTCTAAAAATCGTCAAAGTCGCTAATTTTGGTCTCAAATACAGTTACAGTCCCGCTCTCAAACAGCTCGACCAACTGCCAGAATCGAAGCAGAATTAGGCCAACAGACTGGGATCCTTTGCACGCCTTTGTTGGTGCTGTTTGAGGGGTGGCGACCGCGGTGTAATTAGTGTTGGTCAGTTTGTCATACAGAATAGTCCATGACTTGATTGATTTGTCTTTTGATGACTTTTTCCAAAGACCTCTTCTTTTTACTACACGAGGCCATTCTCAGAAACTCTCTCTTCCTTCTTTGGGAAAAAATTTAGATTGCCGAAAGCACTTTTTTTCGATAAGGGTGATACGAATTTGGAATTCTTTACCCAATGATATAATAGAATCTAGAAATTTGACGATTTTTACAGAGAAACTTAAAAAAATTGATCTTTCTGGCTTCCTCTTGTTTCAGTAAAGGGTGCACCGTTCTTCTTAGATAGACATTGTGCATCCTGTTGCCCACTAACACTCTTTCTGCGTGATTTCGTTACTAACATGTTCGTGCTTGGGCGACAAAAATAAAGTTCAAGTTCAAGTTCAAGTTTGCCGGTTCCTGGTTTTGTCCGTCCCTAGCCCATTTAAAGCGCAACCCTATTGTGGACGAGTTGGTGACCCGGCGCGCCAGTCGGTCTTGTTGGCTTGGCCCAATTCTGGCTGTTGGTCGAGCTGTTTGAGTTGAGAGTAGTGTTTCCGATCAAATTAAAATTAAATAACAAAATTAAGTTGTTTTGGCCAAAATCACCAAGTAAATTGCAATTTAATAACAAATTTCATTTCTCTTGATGACTGTCAAACAAATTATAATTCCTAAAATTAGTCTAAAAATTTCATATAAATTTTATATACATGTATTAGGTTTGGTTTTAGTACCTCAACTCATTAAAGACTGACTACACTACAAACAACACGTTCAGTCTAAAGTTGACCTTGTTCATGTTTTATAGCAAAGATATCAACTCGTTAAGTGCAAATTTGCAGACCATTTGTCGCCATCTTGTGAAAATTCAACTGATTTTGAAGTGCTATGACCCAGGCCAGGCTTTTACATAATGCTTTCTTGTTAGTGGTGTTGTGCTGTTTAATAGACAATGTTTTTTGCAATTTTAGTGTCTGAAACTCTAAAACATAGGTAAAAAATGCTGCAAGCAACAATCGTCTAGGGAGGGCGGTGACATGGTCTAACTCGGGTATGGGGGAGACCCCGTCTGGACCCCCTCTTTATATGTACGCAAATCGATTAGCTGGGAGTGAAACAGTCCAACATTAGTTCGCACAGTTTTAGCGAGTTTAATTTCAGTACAACCAAGTTCTACAGTACAACATAACTTCTGACAGCTACAGTAACCACAGTGAACTGCTCTTATCTCGGTTCAAAGCAGGTTCAGCTCAAATCGGCAATCGGTGGTACGTTTGCGGCGGCTATATCGACAACGCAGTCCAACAAATCACCCGCACCTGTGAGGTGCTTGACTTGGATAAAGGAGGAGGCTGGAGAAACATCGCCAGTATGACGTCACAGCGGGCGTGTATGGCTATGGCTGCCTTCAATGGCACGCTGGTGGCCATAGGAGGAGAGTTCAACGAGACCGCAGGACACGTTCTCAACTCGGTAGAACAGTACTTTCCTGAAAATGACAGTTGGGTAGAAATTGATCGGTTGCCGCTGCCATATAAGGACGGAGTGGCAGTTGAATTCAGAGATGTGCTAATTCACTGCGGAGGAGTCAAAATCAGACGAGACACTTTTTATGTGGCTGTAAGTTAAGTGATTATGCGTATCTTATAAATGGGCCATCCATAGTTTGAACGATTTTTGGGGCAGATGTTTATTCAATTCAATTTGTTTTAGCGAGAATGCCTGAAGCTGACAGAGTCAGGTTGGGTGAAATTTGCACAGATGAATGAGGCTAGAGCTTGGCATAAGATGGTGGCGGTGGAGGACAAATTAATAGCGCTCGGTGGCACCAATGCACGGTCGACTTTGCTGGATTCGGTTGAATTCTTCGACGGCCATAGGTGGTCATTCGCAGCACAGAAATTGAATTTGCCAAAGAAATCGATGGCAGTTGTTTCTCTGGAAGATTAATGCGACTACATGTAACAATATTTTAGCGGTAGCTGTAATACAGCCTGTACAATATGTATAACTACAGTTGGTGTAGTTATAAATGAACCTGAACCTGGGTTTAAACCTGAAAATTGTGAACCTAAACCTGAAGCTACTTGAAAAACGACATCGTTCCAAAGAGGGGGCGGGGTCGGCTGAAATGCGACGATAGACGATACACCAACCAGTGTGTCACGTCGGCCCCGGCATCCGTGAGAGCGGTTGTTTGTGGGTTCGAAACCGGTCGAAGCGACTGGAAGTAGTGGACGTAAAGCCCAACCCAGACCACCGAATGGCCAGTAGGTAAATGGGAACCAAACCGACGCTGCCATTGCACTTACTGGAAGCAAAGGGGAGGGTTGTTTGTAGACAGGGCTACCCCATTGAAGGGTTCTGAAAAGAGCGAGGGGTGTCCTGAGCTGTCCGAAAAGACAGTGGAACTCAAAACAAACAAACAAACAAACAAACAAACAAACAAACAAACAAACAAACAAACAAACAAACAAACAAACAAACAAACAAACAAACAAACAAACAAACAAACAAACAACCAACCAACCAACCAACCAACCAACCAACCAACCAACCAACCAACCAACCAACCAACCAACCAACCAACCAACCAACCAACCAACCAACCAACCAACCAACCAACCAACCAACCAACCAACCAACCAACCAACCAACCAACCAACCAACCAACCAACCAACTGTGCCGGCTTCAAAAAAGTTGCATTCAAATCGATTTATTTATTTATTTATTTACCCCAAACTACACTTACAAAACACACAAACAAAAGTAGTTCAAATTCGTATGCAAACTTTGTATCAGAATTAATACACAGACCGCAAAGTTAAATTACACATGTAAAACACACAACATAAAATATTTTATATAAAAATACATTATGTACTAATACTAAGGAGGGAAGGTCTGAGCTGCGCCGTATTGGACGGCGTCTAACGCTGAGCCTTTGAGAAATTTTAGGATTGACTGTGTTTCATTGTTTAGTAATTTTTTGAACTGAGCCACCGTACTAGCAGTCACGCATCTATCGGACAGACTGCTCCAGGGTCCAACCACCCTAACCGCAAAACTATGACTTCTAATATTTGTGCGCGAGCATTGCACGATTAACCTTAAGCTGTGGCCTCGAGTGATACTGGTTTCTGGTACTTTCTCAAAGAATTCCTCTAGTTTTAATTCATATAATCAATGCACGATTTGGTAAGCCAGCACTAAGTCAATTTGGAGTCTGCGAAGTTCAAGATTTTGAAGTTCTATGCCTTGCTGATTCAGTGCTTCTAAGCGCTGAGTGTACGTTTTTCCTGTCATATTTGGTAAGCGCCTCGTAAAATATTTCTGCACGCGTTCTAGTAAATCAACGTTCTTAACTAGCTGCGGGTTCCAAGCTGGGCTGCAGTACTCAAGCACTGGGCGCACAAAGCTCTTATAGAATTTAATTAGAAATTTTACGTTTCTACTGCTAAAACCACTAAACATGGCGTTTATTCGCGCGAAACCTTTAACGCGTAAATCACTGCAATGTTCTGAAAACTTCAGATCATTTGACAAAATTACACCTAAATCTCGGGTACTGACAGTTTCTTCGATACTTTTATCATTAACGCTATACTGTTTTCTCTTGTTGCTATTTCCAGTATGCATAATAGCTGTCTTTTTAGCGCTAGAGAAAGACCGTTTTCAGCGGCCCAACGAAATAGACAGTGCAGATCGTCTTGAAAAAGTTGCGTGTCTGCCTCCTTACTTGCTCGAAAATGGAGTTTGCAATCGTCTGCAAACAACTTTACGGTAGAGTTGATAATTGATTTCGGCAGTCTGTTAATAACTACTACGAAACAAATCGGTCCAAGCACGCTTCCTTGCGGAACTCCAGAGACATTTTTAGTTTCAGCAGACTCATTATTGTCTACTACTACTTTCTGTGACCTGTTTGTAAGAAAAGCCGCAAGCCACGAAATTAGAGCGCCTTCTACTCTGTAGGCCTTGAATGATTCGATAATTTTTGAGTGTGGCACCTGATCGAAAGCTTTTGCGATGTCTGCGTAAGCACTTCAATTGTTTCTTTTGCATCGATTGCGCGGGTCCAATCATTTATGCACTGGACTAATTGAGTTACAGTAGACCTACGTTTTAGAAAACCGTGCTGACTATCAGAAATTAGTCTGTTGCTATGCAAATGATTTAGCATTTTTTCTTTTATTATCTTTTCCATTACTCTGCAAACCACACATGTCAAACTTATAGGTCGATAATTGCCAACATCAGCGCGTAAGCCTTTTTTATGAATTGCAGTGACTCGGGATTTTAACCAATCAGTAGGCAAGCAGCCTGTGTTGAACGAAACCTCGAATATGCTAGAAAGCGGCTCCGCCAAAACCAACGCTAACCGTTTGAGAAATACACTGGGAATACTGTCAGGGCCAGCAGCAGCACAAACAAGACAACCTAACACTTCTCGGAAAGTCTTCTGTGTTTGTGCTGCACCACTTTTGATAGCTTGTTATGGCGGCCCAGCAGTTGAATCTCGGGGTCTATCTTCGGGCCATATGCGACGAGAATGGGCCACTTGGCCGTTGGATTGGGAGCAGGCGCCGATGCCAGAAAAGCGCCGAACAGATGCATCCCCATCCCCACCAACGTCGGCCTGCACGTTACCGCCCGATCACGTTTTCGCGTTGCGAATTGGGCGTGTAACCACATTTTGGCTCAGCCTCCGGACTATCTGGGCATGACGAACCAGCAGCGCCAGTACTTTGCGATCATGTGCTGGCTCTCATACGCCGTCGGCTGGGTTCGCGCCATCGGCCCCCGACCCAACCCGTTTCTGGACACGGCTGAGGAGCTGGCTGCTTTGGAGTGGGATGCAGAGGTGCGCATCGTTGATGAGGAAGTGCCCGTAGCCCATGCCTTGGGTCTGCCGCCCGACAGCATCACCGAGAACGCCGACACCATCAGGAAAATCATGACACTCATGATAGCAGGAAAAATCTGCTGGCAGCAGTGAAAGCACCAACTGGGTGCGCAGGTTGCGGAGCTGCCTGGTGGTCGGCGTTACCAAGGCTTTACTGAAAAGGCCGTCAGAACGGTGGTGCTGGAAGAAATCAGCTTCAATGACGAGGCCTCACCCTCCTTAGTGCACGCTCTCGTACATCCCTTCTCTTCGATTGGAGTCATGAGGACGATCACCGCAGGCCGAAATCATCTGACGCCGCTGAGAGTCACCACTGACATCATCAGCTCGCCCAATGCTGGTGAGATCTTGGCCATCGTGCCCAACATCGGCAGCGACATCCACGCTCATCTCTTTCAGCCGGAAGCTGGCTGCAGAAAGCTCGCTGAGATAGTGGCGGGACTCAAGCATGTTCGGAGGTCTCCGATCGGAATTTTCCTCCTGCACATGGATGCTGTACCCGGATTGTCGGCTGGCTATTCCAAGATGATGCTCAACCCCTTCGCTTACAGGGAAAATGCCTTTTACCTCACGGGTCACAGTCTCGACATGCCAAACGAGCCACTGCAGTCTCTGGTGCGAGTCTTCATATACAACATCTTGAGAAACATGACGCTTGCCAAGGCCGTGGTGTTCCAGGGCGACCCAGCCGGCGATGAAGGAGCTGATTCTGCTTGGGCGAGAGCCATGCAAAGCTACAACTGTCTGATGACTTGACAGATGACGGTCTCTCAAAATGTGCTTATGGCAACGATCCGCAGATGGGGAGGGATGGCTGGACAGAACGCCGATGCACAGTTCATTCAGGCTCTGGCCAATCTCGGTATCAACATTGGTATCGACCACTGGAATGGAACAGTGCACGCATACAACGCTTCGGTGGCCGCAGAGCCCCC